>CM017442.1:46963089-47141516 GCA_007726485.1 Eragrostis curvula | reverse complement strand
GACCGGATTTGGCTACTCCGGCGAGGGTCCGGCCACCGCGCCGCCGTCCCCTTCGCCGCGACGGCCGGGCGCCGCACCCTTCAACCCGAGCCGCACGATCTCCATCCAACGACCCAAATCATTCGGTCCACAGCACGCCGTGAGCCGAACCGTGGACCCGGTCCACAAATCCATGGACCAAGTCCACAGTCCTTTTTCGATTTTCTTTAAATCATTTTCTTCCTTTATTGCGTCAGCCTTGCGCAGTAAATAATTTCCAATACAAAAATAATTCCCAAAACTTTGAAAATCCCCAGGTCCTGTACTTTTTGCAGATACGCCCCTGACCTTTTCAATAATCATGTTTAAGCTCTGACTTTTTACAGAAAAGTTACCTAAACTTTTCTGTAATTATGTTTTAGCCCCTGTCTTTTTACACCTAGACCCCTAAACTTTTAATAATTACAGATAGGTCCCTGGACATATTCTGTAATTACACTTAAGCCCTTAAAAACCTTTTTATAATTACAAATCAGCCCGTCAATCTTTAAATGTCCATATCTTTTTAATCTGAACCCGTTTTGGGTGATTCTTGCGCCCACGGGTTCGTGGAATCGCGAAGTACCTCATGATACTGTTCTTGAAGCCCCATACCAAGTCTATAAATTATCAAATACCCACAATACCCCTTTCACCTATTATATCTTCTCAGCAGAGCATGCGATGTTGATCTCGCATGTCCCGAACACCTGTTCACCTAAACCTAATCAGTCCTGTGATACTAATTTACCTAGTATCTTTCTTATCACGACACACACCCCACATCATCTCTGTATAACCTACTCATTCTTTTGCTCGCTAGCATTAAACCTAGCGATCATTCGTACCATTCCATTTCCAACCTAGTACCCTTATCTTATCACAAACGTAATCTCGAACCTAATCTAAATCAACCCTCGCTTGATCAAACCTAACCTAGTACCCTCGCCCAATTCCTTTTGATCTATTGACCTACTCTTATAATCGATCCTTTATTGGATCTTATTGGAGTTATCTGGTATTTCAATTATCGTGTCCTTATCGGATTTTGGTACTTTAACAGCAATCATGCCTTCATAACATCGCATAATCACGTACACCCGCTGCATACACCCTCACCTGCATTCATGCATGTTCTTTTATAAGAATAATATAGAAGCTTGCATATTAGATATGCATGCAATCACCATCAATAGAGCATATGCAACTCATCATCTTCGCCCTAAGGTGTTCACCCAACAAGGATCATATGCATAACCACACGCCTATGTTCTTATATTAGAGAAAATAGATAACTAATAACTTGTCTAGGTGAATATGGCCCTTACAAGGCCAGGTGTATCACCAATGACACATAACATACCCTGCATTAAATATGTTGCATCATGCTTGCTTCGGTCGTATAAGGACCGGTTCATGTGCCGCCTTGCCTAGCACCCTCGTGCAACCACAAGCTCCTGTATGGGCAGGGTTTGGGACCACACCCTACTAGTGATCGTCCGGTACCACCAGGAGGCAGGGAGTTGCAATCGGAAGCCAGGAGAAGATCTTGACGAGATTGGCGTCGGATCCGGCATGGGAAATTATTCAGGCCTTTTATATGTGATATGTGAAGCCCCTGGTCGGTGATTTTCCGAGGTGGTACCGTGGTGACACTGGGCAGGTACGGGACCATTAGTATACCAGTCCAAGCCGCGATATCGGGGAGGACTGGTGTACCTTGTGGGTAAAGTGTACAACCTCTGCAGAGGATAAGAATCTATCCGGATAGCCGTGTTCCACGGTATTGGACAATTGCGAAAGCAATGGCCACACAAATGATTAGATTTTCTGCGTGAGGTATCCTTGGCGTGTGTGTTTTTGGAATAACACCGGTTTGGAGCCGTGCGCTGGTTTCCGGCCAGCATTAAAATTTGGGAACTGGCGGGATGGACGCATCTCCCCCGGGGCCAACCAACCCCACTATATCTAATCACTATACCTGACTTAGTTTGCGAACTGGTTTTGTTTTCAAAAACAACCCTTGCATAAAATTAGCTTTCCGCCGATATGATAAACTCTCAGCCTCATCCTTGTTCACATCCTTGCATATAATTACCCCTTGTGTTAGGGTTTACTGAGTACCTTATGTACTCACGCGTTTGCGTTTATTGTTTTTAGTGAGAGAAGTCTTCGTAGGAGACGACGACGTCTGGTTTTCGTTCTGCATCTCAAGTCTGCTTGTGGCTTGGGCCGTGTTTCCGCTGTTTGTCTGCTCAGCCATTAGTTGGTCGGAAGGACTTGGATACTTCGGAAACCTTGTCGTACCGCCACTAAGGGCTGTTTATCAGGTACTATACTATTTACCTAATCGAAGTATGCTTTTGATTACCATATCTGTGATCTTGTGCGTATCAGCTACTGATCCAGGGACTGATACATGATGCACAACATGCTCCAGAAATTGGTGTATGACACCCATGGAAACCCAAGGAACACGACCCATTCCAACCCTTTGATGCTATCCACCCAACCCAACACAACCCGCTGGAAACATGAACCCGCTTCAACCCGTCCAAAGCCCACCCAAGTCAAAACCCAACCCACAGAACCCATTTCACCCCAACCCATTAGCAGCCCTAGGTCCGAGTGGCTGCACTGGTCGAGGAGGGCGCAGGGAGCGTGAGGAGGCAATTTGCAACCAATTTTGGTAGTCGTTTGTATGAGATTATTGAAGATCTTGAGAAATCCATGGGGGCGGTGTTGTTTCTGACCTGAGGAAGAAAGGACATCGATGGTGCTAAGGAGGAAGAAAGCTGCGATTAGGCAAACGAATGTGCTTGCTGGGCTAGCTACGACAGGCCCATCACACGTTTTAATTTTTCTTTTTCTTGTTTGTATTCTTTTTTTTTCAATTTTTGGGAGTTTGTGATATTTTTTTGCATGAGAAAATCAACACATGGTGAGCCGTGGTTATATGCTTGCTAATTGTTTCTTAATTATATTTCTAGCTTTCATGACAACAAAGGGGTAAACTCACCATAGGTAATCATATTCATGTGATTAACTCCATCCATTCATCCAAACAAAAACTGGGACGGCCTCGTCCCATTCATCCCTTCAACCAAACAAAAAAAGTGGCTCGCCCCATCCCTGCAATCAAACAGCGACAGGGGTGGCCTCAACCCAGAAAACATGGCTAACCCCGCCCCAACCCACTTTGACTCCCATCCAAACACACCCTAGAGCAGTTGGGTTATATTGTGTGCAACCCCGCCACGGAGCATTGGGTGGCCGTGCCCACCTGCGGCTGCCTGCCTTCAAAGGAATATTGTTGTGAGTTGTGACACCCATTTGGTTTTCAATCCTGCACTTTCCTCTTTCTTCCACCTGGTCCAGTTCTGGATCATTGACTCACTGGAGGACACTCAGGATAGGGAACCGGATCCTCTGACGCTCGTCACCGTGACGAGACAGTCACTGACTTGTGGGGCTGGGGCCACGGGTCAGTGACCGGGACGCTCGTCAGAGGATCCCTCTCCCAGGATAGGGAGGAGAATGCTGCCACAATTGGGCATGCCTATTCATCTGAAACTAGGACGTGGAGTCGCAACAAAGAGAAAGAAAAATTGGAAAGATGGCGTTATCTGGACCAGATAACTATCCGGACCCCCAGTCATGCCACTGTTAATGGCATGCTGCACCTTGTAATAATTGCTAGTGATAAGGAAGATCAAATAGCTACCATAGATGTGCAATGGAAACACAAAGGATCATCCCATTGCCACTGATGGCTGAATGGGAACACGGTTATGGTTATGTTGCTGAATCCAAAGGGCGCCTACATTACATGAAGTCGAAATTTGACTCACAACTCTTCATCTGGGTTCTAAAGGACTATGATACAAATGAATGGATTGTCGGAGCTGCATGGGCGCGCCACTGGAGGACACTCAGGATAGGGAGGAGAATGCTGCCACAACTGGGCATGCCTATTCATCTGAAACTAGGACGTGGAGTCGCAACAAAGAGAAAGAAAAATTGGTAAGATGGCGTTATCTGGACCAGATAACTATCCGGACCCCTAGTCGTGCCGTTGTTAATGGCGTCTCACTGACTACGTTATTGTTGGCATGCATCCAGATAGAAATTTGATTTTCATTATTGACCTCCAGAAACTAAAGCTGATATCATATGACATGGATCATAATCTAGTCGGCGCTCTCACCAATTCGGAAGAGTCATGGGATGTGTGTGTTGTACCATATGTCCTTTATTTCTCCGAGTCATCAGTGCTCACAAATAAGCAATGAACGTTAGGATCCATCTATGGAGTAGTTGGCAACTTGGTTTTATCTTGTAGAATTAAGTGATACACTCTGATCATGCTTTTGATGTATCCCTTCTTATGCTCTTGGTATATTCAATTCTGCAAGTCGGTTGAGACATTCATGTAAGATGGTTTTGTATGCTGGTTATATGAATGCAGTTGTCCAAATTGCACAATTTCTTGTTTTTGAAATTTAAGCTATATGCCACAGTTTCGAAAAAAAAACTGTTATATGCTTCAGCCTGGATGTCAAAAACAAATAAATAAAAATTGCACCTCCAGAATGATAATCATCTTACATACTGCATTTCTTTCTTTTTGTTGTATTATCAGTTCTTACTGAATAGTTGCTATGGACTTTTGTTGATCAAGTCTAGTGTATGTTTTGAGGACAAATAGGCTATTTCTATGTTTATTTATCTCATGCGAGTAAATATATGTCCTCAAATGTTTAGTTTGAAGCCTTACATTTGTGATAGAGGCTGTGGGTTTTTTCTCAAGCACAATGGCGGCCTATTTGATGTTGATTGCATGATTTTTTTTTCTCCCTTGTGTGCTGAATAAAAGAAATCAGAACCCTGTAGTAGGAGACTTTGGCCAGAGTTTTCTTGTAGTATTGATTGCTTAGGTCTACTTTGGCCGAACTGCAGAAGCCGGCTGCATTCATTTTCATCATTAGGACGCCACATATATGTGATCTGGAATGTGATATTTAGTGTTTACACTTAACATCAGTGTAAAGCTCTAGATGTGATAGTGGTAGCAACAATGCTCAAGCATACTGCTCTAAGCATCTGAGACGGAGCCCATCCGCCTTGTTGCAACACACATTCAGAGTGTTCTTTTCCTTGTTAAATCTCATAGCTGAACTTCAGTGGAGATGAGATCCCATGGACTTCTTCAAGAATTTTCTCTGTGGGACCATTGTCTATCTGGGTTGCATGTAGAATTGTATATTGGCTATAAACGTCCTAACAAAAAGATAATGCTCCCTCAGAATAGTTTTTTTTTGTTGGACTGACATGACACTGAAAGACCAAGGATATGTTTGGTTTGATATCACATATTACCACACTTCACGCCTAGGTTTGGCAAACGAATTGTTCGACACCTGAGATAAAGTTTCGTCAAGCAATGCGCCTAAGAAATGAGCCAAAACTCTAGAAATGAATCAAAATAGCTGCCACAATAGGTTTTGCAAAGTGTGGCCGCAAACCAAATAGGCCCAAAGTTACTTCTTTGATTCAGTAAAATCAAAGAGTTTTTCAAAAGCCCAAATGAAAGAGTTGTTATAAGTCTATAACTAACTGTCGTCTGACCCGGCGGCGGTCTGCATCATCCTGCCGCTCCCGCTGCAGCTACATGCGCCATCTCGCTCCTCTCTTCTTCATTACTGGTATCTTCTACAGGTTGCTGTCACTCGTCGCCCGCCCCTGTTGTAAGTTACCCCCACAACCCTCTCCTTCCATGCTTGTGTATATTTGCTTGACTACTTGTGCGCACGCTGTTGCTTAACTTGGGTACTGCGACCTGCCTTGCTCTGCTAGTCTGCTAGTATGTGCCTTAGTGCTTGACTGCTTGTGCCTCTGGCCCTCTGCTGCTAGTGGACGAGGAGTAAGATATATGTGCCTGAACTCTATGCTGTTGTGCCTGTGCTTTGCCCTGACGCTCTTGTGAAAGTACTATATAATCCCTTACTGAGCCTACTCACAATCTCCCACCCACATCAATAATTTGATCTCCTATCGGCACCACTTTCTCTCAAGGTCGCTCCCTAACAACCATAGCCAGCGGAATAAGCAACATGGGTTTTAGTCCAGTCTTTTCCCCCGGGGAGGAGGGTCTCTATATCACCCACAAAGAAGGGTATATGCTGCTTCCTGATTGAACTTTTATCTTTCATTTTTCATTCATCCGCTCTTGTCATACGCGCTGATGTTTAGGTCCATTAATCTTGCTGTTGTCCTTTTCATCTTATTACAACAAACCTAGCTGTAAAACCCAATTTATTTTCAATAAAAAACCAATTTACTTCACCAAAATTAATGCAGTGATCTACCGCGCGTCCAACCCCGTCCACTGGGCTGCCTCCCTCGCTCGCCCCCGGCCAGCTCCGCTCTCTCGCGTCCTGTCACCTCGAGCTGCGGGCAGCTTGCGTTGTGCCTTTGCCCCGCTCTTCCCCCTCGGCCGCCGCGTCGCCATGGGCGTTTATTCCTTCCGTAGAACAATAGATTTCCTGGCCTATAACAATTCATTTCTTCACTTGGATAATCTGTTTCATCGCCTAGAACAATTGGTTTCTTTGCCTGGAACAATCCGTTTCTTCGTCAAGAACATTTTTTTTTCTCTGTCTGCGACATTTTTTTTCTCCGTCCGGAACAAATTGCTTGAGGAGTTACTGTGGCTCCTTTTTTTTTTGGTCCTGTGTATATTTATCTATTTTGTAGGAACAAATCATGCTATGTTCTTAACGGTTGATAATTGTGAACAAGTGAAATTCAATGAATACATAGCTGAGAAGTTGAAATCTATTATTGAGGAGCTGGGTAGCAGGCACAATGTTGTTCAACTAATCAAGTACAATGCTGCAAATTACAAAGGTGTGAGTCTCCGTATAGAAGCCGATTATGATGATATATTCTGGACACCACGTGTTGTGCACATGGGCGGACCTAGCATGATGGCTGGGTATTCCTAGGAAAACCTAACTTTTTTTGCCAAAAAATTCGCCAAAAAATTCACTACATAAAACATGTGTACATCTAATAACTGAGCCAAATTCATGTGTTGGAGCACCACTATATGCAACATACACATTTACTTTGAAGGCTGATGCAAATGTATCTACTCTCTTTGTCACTTGATGTGACAGTGAACCATATAAAAGCAATTTCACAAGAGTAAAAGTTGCCCATCAGATAATATATAAGCAAACTGGCACGCTTTATATTACACATAAGTTCAAACTTAAGTCATTACAAAGCTATTATACAGGCCAAACCTTAATAGTGTTTCACAACCTCTATATTACACAAGCACAAAGCGGAAAAGTCCAAAAAACCATCAAAACACAAAGACTCGAGTGTAGGAATAGCCTAGAACGTAGGATCGTTGACATAGTACTCCTGAGCCCAACTATCATCACAAGGCTCTCCTCTGTTCTCACCTTCACCAGCTGATTTCAAACTGAGCAAGAGTGAGTACATTGGTACTCAACAAGCCACACGGATTCAAAATAGGTAAAATGTGAACTATAAGACTATAGGTTATGCAATATATCAACATACGAATATGAGAAATGAGAGATATAACTTCATTAGAGTAACAACATCTTAACTAGTAAATGAGCATCACTGCAGCAACAATATACCACCCAACCTCCTAAATCCAACATCATCATGAGGAATAAGTAAACTTAGTCATGAAACTAGAATCACCTATAAACATAGCTCCATTAACCGGAAGCACGACACATTCGAATGATTCAAGTAAACTCTGCAGAGCGTGTCCAACTTTACCCATAGGATATTCCCTAACTTGCAATCATCAAGGAATAATAACATGTCGGTAGGCAGAGGTACAACAAAGTATCCTTCTCCTCCTCGTTACTTACTTCCTCTCTTGTGGGACACGCCTTACCCCCATCTTAGACACGAATACAGACCCAGACCTGTCTGCTAATTCGAGCTTAAATGGGCCACCCCGGGTACAATGTTGTAGGACTGTTACCAAACATGTCCGTCGAGTCGGTCCTTATGGCTGGACGAAACTATGTTTTTATGTTGACTTAGCCTACCATTCCTCAATCCATATGAACAGAACACCCATCATTAGCAATTTTCCACATGACCAAAGTTAGTTGATGTGCACACAATCACCATGAAGGTCAATTCCGCCATCCACCATACCACCATTTCACCTCCCACCATCCAGATAATTGTAACCTCAGTGATAGCTACAAATTAACCTTAACCTAACCATGTTTCATTCCATCTAGCTAATAGTTGAACTTCGAGCTAGGTTCTCTTCTCAGTTATTTGGTCGATGTGGATAGGACGGCTATCTGATGCAATCTGGGTTCGGAACCTCTACCATATTTATTTCCATGATCCTACGACCACGACTAAATCAAGGAGAAATATACCATGCAAATAGTAATCAAAGTAATCATAGGTGCTATATGATCAATCGGAGTGTGACTTGCCTTCCTGCTCAACGGCGTCGTCGTTCTCCTCCCAGACCTCCTGACTTCCTGGTGCGACCCCCTCGTACTCTGTCACGAAGATAAAATAACCAATAAGGTTAAAGCACTCAAATACAAATATAAAGGATAAATCAATAAATAAATAGGAAGAACTCCAAAAAGAAAATAGTCCCTAGGCTTGGATATGGGTTCCAGGAACTATGTACTCATATAGGAAATATAATAATCTTGGCAAGCTTGTTTGTCTTGGTAGATATAGGAGTATAACTCAAAGGTAGTACGGGTAACACACCTTAGTATTTTTAAATAGCTCTAAAGGTCACTGGTATTGATTGAAGGCCCTACTGGAAGCAGACTACGAGACTAGTTGGAAATGCACTACTCTGATTGCTGGGCGGGAGAACTATGTGGTAGCCAAACTATATTTTATTCAAACATCTAACTAGCTCACTAATGGCAATGGAGGCTGGATTTTACTAATGGTCGATGGGCTTTTGGTTTGACAACGTATCAGCAGGCTCAGCTGTTCACATACTAATGCAGGAGGGCATGCATCTAAAACAGAGGAAACAGTACAGGGCATGTGCGGGTGCAAAAGCAAAGCTTTTTGGCCAACCAAACTGGGATTAAACACATGTTAATGGGTCTTTGCTTAGTAGAGCAGCAACTGGCCCAACAGACCACAACACATGGGGACGGGGACTGAGGCTCGCACACACGGCATAGCTGCCGGCGGCGGCGGCGGGGAGCAGGGCTCCCGCAATTTGTCTGCCACGACTGCAATTGAAAATGGTAAAAGAATCCAAATGCTGTGGCGAGTCCGTTTGTGGGATTTCTGGATTGGGTGGACTCCGGCACAAGGCTGGCGACGATGCAGCATGGGAGCGCGACGTACGGCTCGGCGTCACAGCTCACCGGCGCCGAGGACGACAAGACGGCGACTTGGGGACTCTCAGGGCATCAAGGCGAAACTATATATGCAGCAGCTTGGTCAGCAGTGCAGCAAGGAATAGAATCGAGCGGAGCGACTGTCGCTCGCCCGACAGACAAAAACAGAGGCGCGTAACTGACAAACAACAGCTTCTGAAACTAAACTAGAAGATGTGCAGGACGACATGTCCTAACTAATTCGTACAAAGATTCAACCTTGGGCTCTAGATTACAATACAAGGGAGCAACGATTTATGGGGATGAAACAACTCACCGAGAGCTCCCAGGAAGAACAGAGCCTGAGCTCCTACTGCTGCTGCTGAAGCTCTTGCCTAGGACTGCTTCGGATAAGAAGGAACTAGGTCGGCTGTTGCTTTTAAACTGAGAAGCTCCAAAGCGGTGGCCAAAAGAACGGCTAGGCACGATGCCTCTGGAATGCATGAGCAAGCAGCTACTGAATGGAGCACGCACGAATTGTAATGCCATAAGCTGGAGCAGAACCAGCAGAGTACTACCGGTATACCCTGTGTGAAACCCGTATACAGGCAGCAATTCAATGGCCAAGATTATATTGGGAAAAAGATAAAGGCTGTGTGTGTGAGCAGGCTGGCCTATCTGTGATTACAGATCGTGGCTTCCTTCTATAGTCATAGGATTTTTCTACTAGGAAGATAAATCAGGAAAGCCAAATAAATAGCAAGCAAACCAAATAGAAGCCAGAAAAATTCAAGCAGACTGAAATGAATGGAAGAAAGCAAACAAAGTAATTCGAAAAAAAATTCCCTCGGAAAACCGGGTGTTACGCTTGACTTGCTCAATCTTTCCTGCAGCTCTTGCCTCTTTTCTCTTACTCTCAGCTGCCATAGCCAATAAGGCGAGCTCGCATTCATGGCTTTCAAGCTCTGAATCACCGATACGCGCGGGAGGTCGCCGTACCCGTATCCGATACGGCGGGATACGATACGGCGATACGGCGATACTCCGATACTCCCTCTATAAAACCACTGTTTTGATTCGAAACTCACGTATCGCTGTATCGCCGTATCTTATCGCCGTACCGGTTAGGGATGCAAGTTTCCTCATTTTTGGGTCATCGGGTCGACCCAAAACATCTCCAAATCAATTAAAATTCACCCTCATCCTCTTCAGCTAGTATAAACAAATGAACTAAGCTCTTGACCCACACTACCCACTGGGTACCCACCCGTATCGGTGATTCTTAGCTTTCAAGTGAATAATTTCCAGCGTACCTATGAAATCGATTTCAAATATTTGTGGAAGAGATTTAATACCTCAAAATACTTCCACGTCACAGAACATACGAAGAAATAAAACTACAAGGAGTACCATTTTCAAGTTGGAAGAAATGCAAAATCCAACTATAACTTTCTTTAAAAGATTCACTTTGTCTTAGCTATCTATATTTGAATATTTTGTGTAATTATTTTTCTAACATTACCAACCATTCGTATTTGTAATGGATCAACCTTTTATTATCTCTTCGTTGGGAATACCCAAGTCTTGAATCCTAGGTCCTGGTTGTGCAGACTCTTAATCTTGCTTTGAAGAGTATTTGTGAGCCTAAAGTCCCTAGAAATGGTGAAGATGAATCCACCTTTTCAAGTCAGTCGACTCAATCTGGTCACTAGAGGGCCGATAAGGTCGATCAGGTGGTTAGTCGTTTAAAGGGCGACTAATCGATGCCTTATCGGTTTGATCAGCCAGTACCAATAGATCCAGGACATGTATATACATGACAATGTAGTATTTCCAGCAGCAGCAGTAGATCGAGGGAGGGCGAGAATGGATTCTCACCTTGAGCAGCAGCAGAAGCAGCTTCCATCTTAGAAGGTAACACCAAGCAGTCAAGCACATGAGCAAGGAGCCAGTGAACAACAAAGCATGTCTTCCACAAGATGAAGGGGAGGGTAAGTGCGGAGGTAGGAGGAGGAAGGGAGGAGGAAGAGGAGGAGTGGCTCATCATCTTCTTCCCTTGGAACTGTACAGGGGGCAAGCACGGGAGAGGAGAGGAGAGAGGAGAGGAAAGAGTGAACAGTATAGGGAGGCAGTGGCGGCTCAAATGGACAGGGAGAGGTGGCAGTGAGGAGCCAAGTTGACTCTGAAACCCTAGCGGGCCTGGGCCGAACCCATATGGCAGGGCTCGTCGACCTCGATCAGAATGGAGGACTACTCGCCCCTAATATTACGATTAATCATGATTAATCTTCGCACGATTTGAAACACAGAGAGATGAATTTGTATGGAACCAACTTGAATTTATAAACACCATTAGAGGTGATACAACAGCTATAAAAAAATTTATAATAAATCTTGGCATGTGGGTTTCAATGTCTAAGAAGGTAGAGCCACCTCAAGTTACTCTATTGCTGAAACAAGGTTTGCATCTGTTGTCTATGCTGAAACGAATGGAGGTAAAAATCCTCTAAAGCAAATGGTAATTAGCAAGGAGATGGTTGTGCCAGGTCAGGGATGAGACCACAGGGGAGTGAGAGATTTACAAATCAAGGGAGGAGGGGTATTCTGGCCTTTTCTTTATTTTGCAACCAGTTACTAGATTTGTTTTAATTAGGAAATTATGCAACCAGTTAGTCACAAAACAAGGGCAGGTGGCAGGTTAAACGTCATCTAAAAGGAGGGTAAGCTCTTAGATTTAGAAATAGGGGCGACGTACAATGCAGTTTTCCCATCAGTTTTCATTTCAAATCAGCTAAATATAACAGCTTTTGCATATCCTAAATTTGCATCAAGCAAACATGAATTTCAACCATTAATATTAGGCATAATTTTTCAAATTATAATAGCTGGCCCGTGCATGCATGCGAGTTAATAAACCAGTCAAACCAAATTGATGAATAACAAATAAGTGAACAACAAGGGTCACACTGTTTTCACGGCCAAAAAAGGTTTCACACTGTTTAACTGGTAAATAGGAGGAATGAAGCATAATAAATGCAGTTGAAAAAAAAAATAACTCATGTGTGGTTGTCGATGACGATCACTTGTGAATCTTGGTCGGGCGTAGAATTGTTACCCAATTCTCCGTGCTCCACGTCGCCCATGAGTCCAGCGTGGGAGAGCAACGCCCATACATGGGTTATGAGCTCCCCGCCTGTTCCCAGATGCAACTTGTGATGAGAAGCTCTCGTCGACTGGGCTAAATGGATCAATAATCCCGCCCAGAGTTTTTCCAAGAACTCCCAGAGAACTATGAAGTTGCCATCCGTCTCATCTTTGAGGATCTCCTCTATGAGGATTTGACCAAGCTCTGACCCCATCTTCACTAGTATGTTCTTGTCTGCTTCATCTTTATCTTTTCTTGGAGATCTTTCGCGTGTCCTCTTTGTACTTCTTTGAATGCTGTCCGTATCATCTTTCCATGTCCCCTCTGTATTTCCTTGAATGTTGTCCACTTCATCTTTCCCTGGAGATCCTTCACTGTGTGGCCCCTCTGAATTTCCTTGAATGTTGCCCGCATCATCTTTCCCTGGAGATCCTTCACCATGTGGCCCCTCTGCATTTCCTTGAATGTTGTCCACTTCATCTTTCTCTGGAGATCCTTCACTGTGTGGCCCCTCTGGATTTCCTTGAATGTTGCCCGCATCATATTTCCCTGGAGATCCTTCACCGTGTGGCCCCTCTGTATTTCCTTGAATGTTGTCCACCGGAGATCCTTCGCTGTGTGGCCCCTTTGTCATTTCTTGACTGATGGCCGCTTCATGGATCTTCTTTTGGGGACGCACCAATCTTTGAAGCCTTTTAAAAGTCTCAGAAATGGAATAACACCCCCGTAGAGTACGATTTGTTTCCCAAATTACTCTGTTTAAGACTTCCTGGTTAAGGATCTCGTTGCCTGGGATCAATGGAGGGTGCAGTCTGAGGAGATGTGCACAGTACTGAGATAGGCTGCTGGCAGTTAAGTAGTGCTTGTGGATCTCTCCAAGTTTTGATGTCTTCACAAATGGCGACGTCCAAACGCCGCTATTCATATGTCTAAATGGCCCTAGTATGATTATACGTAGCCACAGTGGTAACAAGATATATATAGGTAAGAGTAGTGGTGTGCTCACCCACCATGGAACCCTCACCCACCATGGGCGCATCACTTCTCCTTTGTTGCGAGCGAGGTGAAGCTCACAGTAGCAGGTTGCAATGTGCCATAGCAGTATCCTGTGCACATCACCTTTCAAGGCATTTACCTTCGCATGGATCTTCTTACGAGCTTCCGTGGTATCCTGTGCCAGAGCAGCACCCTGTACCCGAGCATGGATCTTCTTACGAGCTTCCATGACCGCTGACAATGCAATGTCCAGGTAAGACTCCTCTGATGTGTTCCTGAAGCCTCCCAGCGAATGTGATACTGCTTCCTGCACTTCCTTACTCAGAGCAATTGGTGCATAATTGTTTCGGCGTTGACCCCTTCCAAAGATGAGGTTGTATTGCCCCATCTTACCATGCCAACTTTTGACAATAAATGAATTCTTGCATAGTAGCCTCACCACCTTCTCCATCACCCAGCCACGTGACCACCATGGTTGCGTAGCATAGTTGCACACAAGCAGCACCTTAGTCCAGTCTGAAAGCACATAACCAGCAACTTCAATGATCTCCTTTGCCCCCAGCATCGATAAGAGAATCCATGTGAAGATTACTCCGTGGTGCACGTGCATTTGCTTTCTGCCAACCTCGTCCAGTTTAGCAATCTTGGAGTACTGATGGATAGCCAAAGCCATGTAACAGATGGCTCCAACAAGGAGGGTGGACAAGAGCAGCCGCAAGAACGGGAATCCTTTAGCAAATATAAGAGCATGCCTGCTGTAGAAGAAGTCATTGAGGAAGGAGATCTCAGCCTTGGCGACGCGGAAAGCCCGCCCGGGATTAGCCTTCTTTCCAGACTCTTTCTGACTGCAGGCCAGGATACCATCAAAAACCAAGCGCTTCGTCTTCGGCAGCTTGGACTCGTGAATAGGGAGATTGTAGAATCGGCGGCGCAGGAGCTTGTACAACGCGAACGAGAGGCACAGATCCTTAAGCTTCCCGTCACCGGAGTTAAGGAGTGCGCGAACTCGCTTCTGGTGATCCTGGTCGCCAGTGCCGGAGCCCGCTGTGGGGCCAGGAAAGGGCCCTTCTGCAAATTGGCCTGGCTGCTGGTGTTGTTAACAGAAATAACAAAGGCTTAGACTCAAATTTATATAATGGAATAATAAAAAATTCACAAACAAAAAACAGGGAGAGACTAATTTTCAGTCGACTGAAATTTTATTATCTCTCAGTCAATTTTCCCATATTGCAATAGTCTTTTTTATGTTGCAACAAGTCACTGTATGTTTCAAATTTTCATGTTGGACTTGCTACTTTTATACGTTGCGACAGTTATTTGTAGATGCTGCAACGTCAACTGAAAGAAACTCAAATTTCAGTACCTGTTGGTCGTCACTCGCCCACTTCCAAATCTTGTCGAGAGTGATGAGCTTTTCCCTGCGCGTCAACTTCAGCTCGAGCCTGTAGCGCGGATGCCGAACCTTCTTCTCCTGTTTGTCTTCACCCCGCACCAAGTACCTGTAGCCTTCCATGGTGACAGGGTTCTCCGCCGTGTTGACGGAGGGCTGATGCTCTTGCCGCATGTACTCCGCTACCAGCCTCATGTTGTCCTTGTTGCTGGCGTTGGCTTGTTCCGCAGAGACAAAGCCATAGATGATGCGTGCCGAGTTGATGGACCAGAGCAACCACACAGCTGCCTTGAGCCCCAACGGGGCGTGCGACCACAGGATGGTGGCTGCCCACAAGGAGGACATCATGTCCACCAACGGTTTTTGCCCCAACCCAACGCCGGCCGGGCGGCCATGCTTCACGCTGTACTGCAGCGTGACTAGGAGCACGGCCCACACCTGGTAGTAGCTGTTCTTCACGGACGGCTCCTTCATGACCCCGAGGCTGTACTGGAGCAGCGAGATGCTCGCTGTGTCTAGTATCAGTAGCATCGATCTCATGATCACGCTGTTGGATCGATGACGATAAATATCTAGCCCGAACCCAAGCACCATGAGAAGGGTAGTTAAGCATACAAGGACCTGGATCATGGCTGGAGTCAGCTGGTGGCTCCCCACGAACACGGTGATGGCTTCCGCCATGGGAAGGATTTGGTTTTTTTTTTTTTTTTGTTTGGGGGGGGGGGGGGGGGGGGGGGGGGGGGTGCTGTGTGGTGGTGCTTACGTTTTAGCGGCGGGGGGAAGGGTCGAGCTAGATGGATTGGATGTGTACTGCCCAAGGCGCGGCTATAGGCAAATGGAGCAATTTAGCAGCCGGTTTCATTGATTAGGGTTAATGATTTCGATATAGCTGGAAATTTATGTAACCACCACTTCCCACATAGCTACCCCGTATTTAGAGAAGAATAAATAGGCCTACATTTTTTTTTTGAGATTGGATCGGATGTATGACTAGAAGTTGACATTCTTATATCATAAACTGTAGTACTATTATTTGTAGGAATAAGATATATTATGAACTTTATTGGGACCCATATGAAGTGCGAGGGATGAGTCCTCCCATATAACGGGTCGCATTGATTAGACGATTAGTTTCTTTGTTAGCCGTCAATATATACATCTTGTATACCGCTGTTATTTCTTTGCAATTGTAATTCTCATCGTATAGTAAAGATAGTTGGTCGGTGTTCGTAATTTTTTTCTAAAGATTTTTTTGCATAAATACGAGTTTACCCATTATTTGCTAACAAATGCTAAACAGACGCCACATTGATTAAAAAATATTAGTGTTTCGATCATGTTTTGTGCCGCCGCCGCCGATCTCATATGCTTGCCAGTTTGATGGTCGAATCCTTCGTCGTCCACCGAGGATACACATCCCGAGACCGTGGTTTGGTTAAGTTCCTCCGTCTCGGCTCCGGTGGGGCAACTGCCGTTGCTGTCTTTCGTGCCGATTGAGTCGGCGACTCGACTGATTTCGTAGCTCGAGTCCCAGGCGGAGTTGGTTCTGTATTGGAGTCGGCCATACAAATATTCGCCCCAGCTTCTCCTGAATCAAATCCCGAGGAGAAACGACACTTTATCCCATGCGTGAGTGAAGAGTTATCCCATGCGTGAGTGAAGAGTTGTCGTCGATTTGACACTTTATCCGCACACGAAGATTACAAGGAGATTCGTTTTCGGGTTTCTTTGATGAGCGTACACGAAGGTGTACCAGGTAGGCTGTAGATTATTTCTTCACGCACCACGAGCGTTGTACTAGAGATACTACTGTAGATTGTTTATTGCTGTTTTTTCTTTCAACATGGATGATATTCCGTTGGTAGACCGTGATACACTGTTTTCTATATAGCAAATCAAGATGAGAGGAGTATTAACGCACACTATTTAGACGACATGCTTGATGGCTACTTGAAAAAGAAGTAAGAGTCTTAGGACCGATAAAGAAATTTGAAGGATTTTAAGGTTCTATCACAAATTCATCTTCATTTATCTAATAATATTTTGTATGGGTTTGGAGATAGGAGTCACCATCGCATGTCAAAGTATGAGATCAAGATATTTCTGGTGAGATCATAATAATACTATTTTGTAATGGGTTTGGTGCCAGCGGCGCGTGGATGGAGAAGGGTATTTATCTGCCCCAAAACCCACCACCGAGCCATGGAGATAGGATGCATGATGTCTATCTTTTCTGATATGATCGAAGAAATTATGGAAGTTTTTATGGATGATTTCTCTCTTTATGGAAAAACCTTTGATCATTGTTTAGCAAATTTAGACAAGGTCTTACAGCGATGCCAAGAGAAGGACTTGGTACTCAATTGGGAAGAGTGCCACTTTATTGTCTGACAAGGCATAGTCCTTGGACACTTAGTGTCCGAGAGAGGAATAGAGGTGGACAAGGCCAAAATAGAAGTTATAGAAAGGCTTCCACCTCCCGTGAACATCAAGGGCATCCGTAGTTTTCTTGGGCATGCGGGGTTCTACCATCGTTTTATTAAAGATTTTTCTCAGATCTCTAGACCCCTCACTAGCTTGCTCGCTAAGGATGCACCCTTTGAATTCACTGATGACTGCATGCATGCCTGTACTACTCTTAAGAATGCACTCATCTCTGCTCCAATCATTCAACCCCCTGATTGGGCACTTCCTTTTGAAATTATGTGTGATGCTAGTGATTATGCTGTGGGGGCAGTTCTTGGCCAAACTAGAGATAAGAAGCATCATGCAATTTCTTATGCTAGCAAAACGTTGACAGGAGCTCAGCTTAATTACACTACCACTGAAAAAGAGCTCCTTGCTGTTGTTTTTGCTTTTGATAAGTTTAGATCTTACTTAGCTGGAGCAAAGGTTATTGTTTACACTAATCACTCTGCTTTGAAATACCTGCTTGCTAAGAAAGATGCTAAACCTCGGCTGATTAGATGGATCTTTTTACTCCAAGAATTTGATCTTGAAATTAGAGATAAGAAAGGAGTAGAAAACTTGGTAGCAGATCATTTGTCTCATATGCAACTCACTAACATGCAGGAGTTACCCATTAATGACTTCCTGCGGGATGACATGCTACTTCGAGTCACGGATTCACATCCATGGTATGCTGATATCGTAAACTTCATGGTGACGGGGTATGTACCCCCTTGGGAAAATAAAAGAAGACTAAGCTATGAAAGTCGCCGTCACTTTTGGTATGAGCCATACCTATATCGAGTCTGCGCCGATGGGCTGATGAGGCAATTGCCAAAACATGAAAGCGCACAAATCATTGAAAAATGCCACACAGCACCATACGGGGGACACTATGGTGCCTACACCACTCAAGCAAAGATCTGGCAAAGTGGATTCTTCTGGCCAAGCATGTACAAAGATACAAAGGAATTCATAAGGAGATGTCCACAATGCCAGAGATTTGGAGGCATCACAGCTCGAGACGCAATGCCTCTCTCATACAACCTACAAGTGGAACTCTTTGATGTATGGGGCATTGACTTCATGGGACCATTTCCTAAGTCCTAAGATTGTGAGCACATCCTCGTGGCGGTCGACTATGTATCCAAATGGGTAGAAGCTATGCCATGTCGAGCCGCCGACTCAAAGCATGCTCGTCGGATGTTCCATGAGATCATCTTTCCTCAATTTGGAACTCTAAGTATGGTGATAAGTGATGGAGGGTCTCATTTCATTGATAAGACCTTCCGTAACTTTCTTCGGGAGCTGGGAGCAAGGCACAACATCGCTACTCCATACCATCCTCAAACAAATGGGCAGGCAGAAACCACAAACAAACAAATCAAGCGAATCCTGCAGAAAACAGTAATGGAAATGGGGAAGGCATGGAAGAGCAAGCTACCCGATGCACTATGGGCATACCGAACTGAGTACAAGACACCCATAGGCATGTCACCATACCAACTTGTATACGGCAAAACATGCCACTTGCCTGTCGAGTTGGAACATCGAGCATATTGGGCAATGAGAACTTGGAATATGGACCTACAAGGAGCTGGACGAAAAAGGAAAATGCAAATAGCTGAGTTCGAAGAATGGATAGACAAAGTATATCACAACTCAGCTATATACAAGGAAAGAACGAAGCGCTGGCACGACCAGCGAATTAGAGTGAAAGAATTCAAGGTTGGAGATAAGGTGCTGCTATTCAACTCAAGGGTAAAACTCTTCAGGCATGGAAAATTGAAAAGCAAATGGGATGGGCCATACACCGTCATTGACACGTCGACGCATGGAGCAATCACACTCCAAGACGACAAAGGTAACATTTTCAAGGTAAGTGGCCAACGTCTCAAAATTTACTTCGAGCCCGATGCAAATAGAGAGTTTGATGTCATGAATTTAATTTAGTATAATCATATACCATGACATTCCTGCGCTCTTAGTTGTCCCTAGCAAATTACAATAAATATATATATTTACGGCATAAAAATCAGGATTTATTTTGATTCCCTTATCTTCCTTTCCTTCTATTCAAAATTTCCTATCTTTTCTTCGACAATCCCCTGCCATATCCTATCTTTCCTAAACCCAGCGTACCAAACAAAGAATCACGAAAAATAGAAGGACCAATGGCCACCAGGGAAGGTCGGCCGACCCAGGGAAAGGGATCGGCCAACGCCTCCTGGCCTCCTCTTCCTTCCATCTTTTCCCCAAGCAGCCATCTCACCTTCCCTTCTCATCTTTGCGCTGCTTTGGAAAGAAATCACACACCTACGCGCCGGAAGGAGGGCAAAAAACACCTATAAAAGCATCCCATTTCCCCTCTATTCCTTGTACCACTTCAAAACTCCTTCACCATGACTAAGGTCCCAGGTGCCCCACACCTCTACTACAGCAAAAAGGATGGTTCCACCTCCCAGGACAATCCTTATTCGGGAAGAGTCAGCAAGGAGAACCCGTTCATCGGCTTCACCGGCATTGAATTGATAAAGGAGCTAGAGAAAATCCTTGCCAAGGCCGGTGAACTTGAAGAAACATTGGTGCAGCTAAAGAGGGACCAAGCCCAAGTCAACCAAGACTTAGCTTTTATTGATGAACTCGTGTGGCATGGGCGTATGGGAGAGCAAGGAATAGCCCCTCCAAAATAGAGTCCTTTGTCTAGGCGCATTCAATTTTCCCTTTCAACATCTTAATTAGGTTTACTTTTCTCAAATGTAATGCACCTGCAAGTCTCTATTCAATGAATTTAGTGCTCCCCGGGCTTCCATACCGGCAGAGCAAGATCTTTGTTTCCATGTTTTCGTCAATTTTTGAAGGAAATAGGTAAAAGGCAAGTGTGGGGGAAAACATCGCAAAATCTGGATCAATCATGAACAAATCTCTCAGATCCACCCCAAGCAACTCAGGAAAGAACACCACACGCAAAATCAGCACTGGTGGGGCCCAGACCAGGTCGGGGCCTGGTGGACTCCACCAGACCTCTGCTTCATCCCACTCCCTGAGTTTGCATCCACACTTCCCTTTTACCTGCATTACAGTCAAGTTATTTTCTGAACTTCGCAAAAATTAAATTAAAACTTGACTCACTAAAACTTGGAAACATTGAAACCCTTCCTCTCACGATTCTTGGGCTTGCACACTTGTTATTTCTCGCTTCATCACCACCTGCTTGTGAGCACCATTTTCAATAGGAACCCATGTCTTCCTAAGTTATTGGCAAGTGTGATATGTTTGACGATATGATCCTTTGCTCAACTTGGAAGCCCTTGGGATTTTTATTTATGAAAAATTTAAAATACCTTGGCTCAATGCTCCTCTCTTGATATTTATTTTCCTACCAAAGCCATATGATGATCATACTTGTCATAGCCTTTACACATATGCTGCTTGTTATTGCTTTGAGCCTTATCAAAATTATGTGACCCTAGTGAGATACTTGTCATACTCCCTTGATCAAGATCACGCACACTCCACCTCACATGCTAAACTTCTACACTGGAAGTTAAGCAATACCACTCTCCATCCACCAAATAAATAATCCAAAATCCTTGTCGCCTTTCTCTCTCAAAAATATCATTTAGAGACATGGCTATACAAAAGAAAAAGAATAACCCCTGCTCATACAAAAGTAGAGCAAAAGAGAAGAAAAGGGGGAAAGAAAAGAAAAAGAAAAAGAAAGAAAGAAAAGATAGCCATGTCCTCCTCAAAAATCCAAAGAAGAGAGAGATAAGGGACACTCAAAAATCCAAAGGAGTATCACTTCCACTTCCACCACCTTTCACACATGCACATCTTGATCAGGCTGTGTGACTTGGATTCTCCATGGATCCACTCTTTTGGTTTGGCAACATAAGTAATGCAAGTATGACTCTCTTTACCCCTACCTTGAGCTCCACAAATAAGCCTTAGAAGTAGGGCACTAAGAGGCAACACCATTGCCTTGGTGAGGAAACATACACATTGAGCGACTCGAGAGAATCATTTGAGGAGCAAGAGCCATGTTTTTCATGTTTAAAAATTCACAAAACTCCCAAGGTACTTGTTGAGGAAAGCTTGGTGACTTGAGTCACGAATGTTCCACTTATCAATCGCCCAAGGATACATGCTAGACATAAAAAAAAGTTCACAGGTAACCGGTGTGGCTTGCAATAACTTGTGGGCATATTCCTATCCAAGAGGAAGAGTTCACCATGCTGAGCTCGCATCTTCACTCGAGACGAGTAAAGAGCCAGTGTGGGGGAGTTTGTTGACGGGTCTGATAGCATACCGTTTACCGTCAACCATCTGCACTTTATAACCAAAATCCAACACCAAGAGTAGAAGTAGGGCTTATTACTAACAAATTCCACTAGTCTTGGTATATCTATAAGTGCAGGTGATATCCACCGGAAAACGGGGAAAAGGAAGCATCAACCATGGACTTCACATCTTCGGAATTTTCCCCGGAATAAAGACTACATCCCAAAAGTCCAAAACCAGAGAATAAAGCCTGAAATCCACACAATGCAAGTGGATTAAGGAGGTAGACAACCAGGGAGCAAGCCTGAGGAAGACCAGGCCCAGGGAGGCCCCACTGGCCCATCTTCTTATGGCGGTTTGCAACCGACTCTAAGAGGTCGGTTCCACCTGCAATTAATGCCACCGACCTCAGGAACCACCTCAAGTTGCCGACCTTCCAGGTCTATAAATAAAGGGGTACCCCCTCCCCTCCAAGATACACAAGACACAAGAGAAACACAAGAGGAGAGCACCACTCCTATCCCAAAGGCCAAGGGCCTCTTGTATATTAGTAGAATAGGGGAGAGGGCAAGATCCAAGAGGGGTGTAGGGCTAGTTCATAGTGCTAGTTCATAGCTAGTTCGTGTTCTTAGCTTTTCGTTCATTGTTGGATCTTGGCGTGTAATCATATACTTTGTGGTTATATGTGGTGATTGTGTTTTAGTAAATCTCTATCTTTTAGTTGTTGCTCTTGCTATACTTGGTTACGGGATCATCACTCCGCAAGGGGTGCTCTAGTTTTCTGAATCAGGCCTTGGCCGAGACTAGAGTAGTAATCAACAGCATAGACGTGGTGTCTAGGCTAGAGGTTGCCTGTGTTTGCCGCGTGCTCCACGGTTTGTAGAGGTAGGCAGCAGGTGGTGACAGCCCTGTCCGTCCTTTCGTAATTCTCCATGTTCGGGTACGTCGTAGAGCTACAGGCTGGCGTGGCTTGGCAGACCAAGCCTATACCAGTGCCCGAAGTAAGCAAGTAGATCTTGAGTGCTGCTGATTGTAGGGAATACTAGAGCATAGTTACCCTCTCAATCCTAGACTGCTATCTTGTCCTGTTGTCCTTGGGTAAAACTAACCTTGTTGCAGATTACTTCCGTTCCTTGGGGAAAACAAATACGATACCTTGGAATACTCCTGGGTGAAGTGCTACAATGGTACTTTGTGCGCTTGCGGAATTATCTGTGACCGTAAGAAGTATCAACAACCCTGTTGGTACTTCTTACATCACGGATAAATCCAGAAGCGAACGGAATATTGTTGTTTCACTTCACCTGGGACTATTCCAAGGAATCGTATTAGTTTTCCCCAAGGAACGGAGTAAATCTACTTCTATGCTATTTTAGATACAGGGACAACAAGAATAACGAGTAGAAAGGATAAACTAGGTTATGGTTTCCTAATGATAGCACAGATTAGGCTCCACTTGCTTACTTCGGGCACCGGCTTGGCCCTGGCATACCACCGGGTCACTCCGGCCTACAACTCTACCTCGTGCCCGAACAGCAAGAGATACAAAGGACGGACAGGGCTGTCACCACCTGCCGCCACCCTCCTAGCTAGCTGTGGGGCACACAAGGCAAAAAAAAGGTAACCTCTAGCCTAGACACCATATCTAGGCCTTTGATTACTACTTCGATCCCGGCCGAAAACTCTTAGAGAACCGAAGCACCCCTTGCGAAGCGATGATCCCGTAAATAAGTGTATCAAAATCTAGATAAAAACGATGATAAACAACCAACTCGAGAATATCACGAACACTATCTTAAGTAATAGAATAGGCTATGAACGTACGATGACGAACGAACGACAAACGAACGATGAACGATGAACGAATGATGAACAAACGATGAACTATTAATAAGAAAGTATTCGCTAGAGTAGAAGGAAATACAAATGCTACAAGAGTAGCACTCTCCTCCCCTCCACTCTACTCTCTCCCTACTCTAACTAGTATACAAGAGGCACTAGGCCCTTGGGAGTGGAATGGCTCTTCTCTTCTTGTGTGTGTTGGAGAGGAGGGGGTGTACCCCTTGCTTTATAGATTCTTGAGGTCAGTTCTTGGGGGTATGCACCGCCTTAGCATTAATGGTTAGTCATTTGTGACCTTTGGAGGGCGGTGGAGGCCAGGACACCTCAGCAGGGGATCGGGTCGGCTGACCCCTGGGGGCCATTTCTTGGCTCAAGTCTTCTCTAGTATATCATGTGGAATATTCTTGATTTGATTTTGTGGCGCCTCAGGGAAATTAGGATGATTTAGCAGTGTTTATGGGCCCGTATTTAATTCCCTTATTAGGAGGATTTGTAGGAAAGCCTTTTCCTCACGTTTCCTTATTGCTTTTCCTCTTTTCTGGGCCTAATGGACCTGCATGGGTACAATCACCACAACTAGTGGAAATGGTTAGATAATAAGCCTACTTCTACTTGTGGTGGTCTCTTTTGGTTTCTTTCATGCAGGTACTTGACGGTCAAAAGTGGTACTTGAGGACCGTCAACAAGCTCCCCCACACTTAGCTCTTTGCTCGTCTCGAGTAAAGTAAGAGCGTAAGGCGGAAGCACAACCCTTATGGAACAAGACAGGCATACAAGTTATTCCAAGCCATACCATATACCTGTGGACTTTGAAGTGTCTACCATGTATCCTTGGGCGGTTGAGGAGTGTGGAACGATCAGGATTTTGTTCATTGGATCTTTCCTTCTTGGGGTTTTGCAAGATTTTTCAAAAGAAAAACATAGCCATTACTCCTCAAATGATTCTCTCAGATCGCTCAATATGTATGATTCCTCACCAAGGCTAGGAATTGCTTTTGTCTCATCCTACCTCTACAGGCTTTTTGTGGAGCTTTTGGGTAGGGATATGAGAGTGGCATGCTTGCATCACCTATGTTGCAAAGTCAAAGAGTGGATCCATGGAGAAATCAAGTCATACAAGCTGATCAATATGTGCAAGTGTGTGGATGGAAGTGGTGTACTCCATGTTGTTTCTCTCTTTTTGATCTTATTTTGAGAAGATGGCCCATGCTTATTTCCTTTCTTTCTTTTTCTTTCTTTTTTGTTTTCATTATGCTCATTGATTTATGAGCTTTTCTTTTTCTTTTTCCTTTTTTTTCTTTCTTTGAATAACCATGTCTCTTTTTGTTCTTTTCATTGAAAGAGAATGGATTAGCACATTTTGTGGAGTATTTATTTTGGTGGATGGATTAATTAAGTAAAAAGATGCTAGGTCCCAGTGTAGGAGTGTAGCACATGGTGCTGTGTGTACGTGATCTTTATCAAGCGAGTATGAAATGCTTCGCACTAGGGTCACATAATTTGACAAAGCTCAAAGTGATGGCAAGCAGCATAAGTGGAGGCTATCCAAGATAAATCATTTTGGCTTTGGTAGGAATTTGCAATGATCATTGTGGAGTGCAGGACCATGAATTTGAATTTTATAAAGTAAAACCCAAGCACTCGATGCAGTGTAAGCAATGGTCCACCATTATCCAATCATATCACACCCGCCAACAACTTAGTTAAGCATGGGGTCCCTATGGAAAGTTTGTCCACAGATTGGGGGTAATGAAGTGAGGAATAAAAGTTATGCATATCGTCCATAAAAGGATTGAATTGTTTTCAAGGAAAGTTTTGGAATTTAAACTTTAGTGAGTCAAATTTTAATTGATATTTATTTAAAACAGAAGATTTGACTCTGAAAGCATGAAGATCAGAGAAGTGAGAGTGGAAAGCAACCTGCTGGTAAAAGATGAAGCAGAGGGGTGCCAGCCAGGGGTCGGCCGACCTGTGTGGTCGGCCAATCTGGCCCTGGCCGCTCTGGTCCTGATTTTTTGCATTTTAGTTGCTCCTGCTCTGTTTGTTGCTGTGTTGGGGTGCCTCGGTTGAGTGTATATCAGGAAACCGCGGAAGGCTCCCCCACACTTGCTTATTGCCTTATTCCTAAAAAGATTATTGAAACAAAAATATGGAAACACAATATGCTGTGCTGATATGAAAACCCGGGGAGCCTAAGCTGATATTTAAATCATACTAGCTGGCATATCACAGTTGAAAGGGAAATTTGGAAAGGAAAATACGCAATCTAAGTGCCTAACTATTAGAAGGGGTGCGGGAAATGCCTTTAAGGATCATAGAGTTGTTCCTTTCCCAGTCCTTGAAGAGGCACTTTATCCTTTTGATCTAGTTGCGACGATTATCATCATTTTTTTCTTGCAAGGTCACCTCGAATGGACTTATTCTCCTTTTGGAAGTCCATGATGATTGTGAGGAGGCGAGTGTTTGTCACTTTTTGCAATGTTTCCTCCTCACTACTCTCGTAGCTTCCCCCAGTCCTTTTGATAGGGGGAAGGGGAAGATGCCCCTTCTCACCCTTTTTTGGGTTGAATTGGTTGACTTCTCCACGTCCCTCTTCTCGGATGACGTGAGGGGTCTTTCAAGCTCCTTCCCATAGTGGCCTCGTCCCAGGTGGACACCCCTGATGTTGATGGAATTGAGAGGGCTCTTCTTTGGTGGAGTGTTCTTGCCAGAGGCCACTCCCTTGCCACACTTTTTTGGTGGGGTAGAGTTGGTAAGGCTGCTTATGTTGGGTAAGGCGGCGGTAGGCACCTCTTGGGCTAGCTTAGCTTCCTCGATCATGGGCTCGACGTGCTCAAGGAAATTATCTAGATCTAATTTTTGTGGAGTTCAGAGGTGGTGGCGGAGATGTTGACAGGGGTTATGTTGCTGGCCATTTGTAAATAGGGATGGCTTCAAGGATAGTGGAGATGTGGTGAGGGAGAATGAAGAGGGGTGAGCCTTTAAATAGGATTTGAGCACCCTCTTATTTTTCAGTTGCTCCCAGCAAGTGAAATCAGTGAGATTACTGTTTTTGAATGTTAGAGGAGTTTGCACAAGAAAAATGGAGCCATTTGTGTTTCCATAGGTCGGCCAGTCCCAGGGATCGTCCGATCCCTAATTGGCCCCAAATTGCTCCAGATTTTATGATATCTTTGTTAGGCAAGGAAAAGTACTAGTGTACAATGTAAAGCAGAAAATTACGAGGCAGATGTCTTGGAAAGATATGATTATGAAAATGGATCAAATTGATGATGTCTATCTCGTGATTTTCTTCAGGCTCAAGGAATATTTCTAAACATTGGTCATTTACCTTGAATGTATTACCTTCGTCATCTTTGAGTGTGATTGCCCATGTGGCGACGTGTCGATAATGGTAAATGGTCCATCCCATTTTCTATTTAATTTCCCGTGACTGAAGAGCTTTACCCATAAATTAAATAATAGCACTTTATCTCCTTGCTTGAATTCCTTGTGTCATATACGCCAATCATGCCAGCGCTTTGTTCTTTCTTTGTATATCAAGGAATTGTGATAAGCTTTGTCTCGCCATTCCTCTAACTCATATATTTGCATTTTTCTCTTCTTGCCGGCTCCCTCTTATTCCATGTTCCATTTCTTTATCGTCCAGTATGCTCGATGTTCCAACTGGACGGGTAAGTGGCAAGTTTTCCCATACACGAGTTGGTAGGGCCACATGCCAATGGGCGTTTTGTATGCAGTTCAATATGCCCAAAGTGCATCGGGTAGTTTCAACTTCCAAGCCTTCCCCATCTCAGTGGCCATTTTCTGTAGAATTTTCTTGATTTGTTTGTTTGATGTTTCTGCTTGGCCACTTGTTTGAGGATGGTATGGAGTTTCTATGTTGTGCCTCGCTCCAAGGCCTCTCAAGAAGTTTCAGAAGGTCTTATCATTGAAGTGAGACACTTCGTCACTTATCACCATCTTCTATGTTCCAAAGCGAGGGAAGATGACCTCGTGGAACATCCGGTGCATGTGTTTGGAGTCGGCAACTTGGCATGGCATTGCCTCTACCCACTTTGATACATAGTCAACAGCCACCAAGATGTACTCGCAATCATAGGACTTCGTAAAAGACCCCATGTAGTCAATGCCCCAAATGTCGAATAATTCCACTTGCAAGTTGTATGTGAGGGCATTGCATCGCAAGTAGTAATGCCTCCAGTTCTCTGGCACGCTCTACATCTTTTGATGAATTATTCTTTTGAGTTTTCATACATAGTTGGCCAGAAGAAGCCGCTCTACCATGTCTTGTCTTGTGTTCGGAATGCACCATAGTGTCCACCATATGGCGCTGCATGGCATCTCTCAATAATCTTGATGCCTTCGGCTGTTGGCACACATCTTCTTAACAAACCGTCCGAACAGACTCTGTGTAGGTACGGTTCGTCCCATAGGTGACGGCGGCTTTCATATATCAATCTCTTTTGGTTCTCCCCTGGTGGTATGTAACCGGTCACCATGAAGTTCACGATGTTGGCGTACCATGTGTAAGAATCCGTTACCATTAGTAGCATGTCGTAACGTAGGAAATCATTTATCGGTAGCTCCTGCATGTTAGTGATGTGCATACGCGACAAATGATCCGCTATGGAATTCTCTACTCCTTTCTTATCTCAAATTTCAAGCTTAAATTCTTGGAGTAAAAGAATCCAATGAAGCAAATGTGGTTTAGCATTTTTCTTGGTGAGCAAAATATTAGCAACATGATCAGTGTAAACGATAACTTTTGCTCCAACAAAGTAAGGTCTAAACTTATCGAATGCAAAGAAAACAGCTAGGAGCTCTTTTTCAATGGTAGAATAATTCATTGGAGCTACTATCAAAGTCTTGCTCTCATAAGAAATAGCATGATGCTTCTTATCTTTGGTTTGGCCAAGGACCGTACCAACAACATAGTCACTAGCATCACACATAATTTTGAATGGGAGCGCCCAATCAGGGAGTTGAATGATCGGGGCAGAAAGGAGTGCTTTCTTAAGGATATTAAAAGCATTTAAGCAAGCATCATCAAAGACAAAAGGTGCATCCTTAGCTAACAAGCTCGTGAGGGGTCTAGCTATTTGAGAAAAATCTTTGATAAAACGCCTATAGAACCCCGCATGACCAAGAAAGCTACGGATTCCTTTCACAATAATTAGAGGTGGAAGCTTTTCTATCACTTCTATTTTTGCTCTATCCACCTCGACCCCCTGTTGGTGGTCGTTAAAAACGCTTTTCGACCACCAACATATCGGTAAATAAAAGCCTTCCACCAAGATTCTGTGCATAGTAGTTAAGATTAACATACGTCCACCGAGTTTTGGTGAATTTTGGATGCAGGAGAATATTCTGGAAAGAAACTGGGCCTGAACCGAAGAAACCCCAGGCCGGCCCCACTTGTTGCCCTCTGGCCTCGATCTTCCTCCAATGGGCTGTAAACAGGCCATATACGCAGAAACCAAAGCCTACGCGGCAGAATTCCATCGACATTCTAGAGGGTGGGCTGTTTGGGCCTTAACTTGGCCCTTACTCTAGTTCTGCCGCCCCCACGTAGCAACCGACCTCCAAACCGACACCAGTAGTGAATATGGAGAGTCCACGCGCGAGGCAGTGGCAAACCGCCACAGTGGACGACGGCCGGCCGACCTCCTAGTAGGCCGTCTGGCCTGCCTTGGAGGGCCCGCCACTCCATCTTGGGGTATAAATACCCCTCTGTCCTAAGGAGGCTATAAATACCCCTGAGGGGCGCAGGAACAAATCGCACCTCACTGATCCAAGAGATCCATTACTCATTTGTGTAGAAGTAGAGTTAGTATTGGGAGTTAGAGTAGAGTAGAGTAGAGTGAGAACTCTCTCGGGGTTCCGGAAGTCTTCTTGGAGTTCTGGTATAGTTCTTGTATCCTAACTCTTGTAGAATTATTCTTTTCTTATTTAATATAATTAGTGTATTTTTTATTTATTTCTTTTTGTAATTATTTTCTATTTAAGTTTATTTACTTAGTTAAGTTAGTGTTCGTAGAAGTCTTGTTGTGGGTTTTGTGATTGTGTCTAAGTAGTACGAGAGAGTGCTTTGCCGGAATGGAGTCCGCGCTTAGTGAAAGTTGTGCTACATTCTTAGATAGGGCTGCTCTCTCGATCAGGAGTAGTTCCTCTAAACGGGTTGTAGGCATGGCGCTTAGAGCTTTGCCTATGCATGATTGGCGTCTGCCCTTACGGAGGAGGATGGTAGCCGCGAGTGTATGTGACAGCTACACCGGTCTCTGTAATCCGCCACGTTCAAGATCGGCCTAACCGGGTTGGAAATAGCGGTTAGATCCCCGAGGTGAACCTGTTGTACTGGAGTTCATTAAGCCTTGGCATGGCCGTGCCCCGAAATGACATGACTTGTATGTGCATGACCTTAGCTAGAGTGTATAATCTTGTAAAACTAATTGCTAGGAGTAAATAGATGTCAGATTAACATATAGGAATCCTTGTCTCTATCTCGTTGTTCTTCCAATATAACTTCTGCCCTACCTTTATTTTCCTTGGATTATATGGTGAGTGCCACCCATATCTATCATGTACCTCTTACCCCTGTCTTAAGTAATGTCTTGTTATTTTACACAATAAGTATATACTTTGTTACAATTCAACTTCCTATCACTCTATTTCCTTGAGGAGATATAAATATGATAACCCAGGAATACTCCAAGGTGAAATGATACAATGGTGATCCGTGCGCTTGCGGAATTAATGAATATTAATTATATGCATAAGAACCGCAAACAAGCATTTCTGGCGCCGTTGCCGGGAAAATAGTGTTGGTGGTCGTTAAATCGCCTTTCGACCTCCAACATATCGGTAAATAAAGGCTACTCACCATGATTCTGTGCATAGTAGTTAGGAACTAACATATATCCACGAGGAAACAGGGCCTGTGTAGAAGAAAACACAGGCCGGCCGGCCCCCCTTGGCGCCCAAAGGCCTCGGCCTTCCTCCAGCAGGATGTACATGGGCCTAACGTCAGAAACCAAAACCTGTTTGGCAGAACGCCACTGACATACCAGCTGGTGGGCTGTTTGGGCCTCAACTTGGCCCTCACTCCAATTCTGTCGCCCCCACAAAGGAATCGACCTTCGAACTGACACCAGGAGGCAATCTGGAGCATCCACGCAAGAGGCGGTGGCGAAACACCACAGTGGATGCCGGCCGGCCGGCCTTGGCGGCCCCGCCATGTCTCCTTCGGCTATAAAGCCCCTCTTGTCCTAAGGAGGCTATAAATAGCCCTGGTGTTCTGCAGAAACAATTCGCGCCTCACTAATCCAAAAGATCCATTACTCATTTGTGTAGAAATAGAGTTAGTATTGGGAGTTAGAGTAGAGGAGATTAGAGTGAGAGCTCTCTCAGGGTTCTGGAAGTCTTCTCGGAGTTTCGGTATTGTTCTTGTACTTTAACTCTTGTAGAATTATTCTTTTAGCATTTATATAATTATTTCTATAATTATTTAGTTTATTCTTTATTTATTTCTTTTAGTAATTATTTTCTATTTAAGTTTATTTACTTAGTTAAGTTAGTGTTCATAGAAGTCTTGTTGTGGGTTTCGTGATTGTGTCTAAGTAGTATGAGTGAGTGCTTTGCCGAAATGGAGTCCGTGCTTAGTGAAAGCTATGCTACATTCTTAGATAGGGCTATTCCCTCGATCAGGAGTAGTTCCTCTAGGCAAGTTTTAAGCGTGGCGCTTAGAGCTTTATCTATGCACGATTGGCATCCGCTTTTATGGAGGATGGTAGCCCCACGTGTGACACGCGTGTTTAGGCCTCTGCAATCCACCACATTCAAAGGCGAACCAACCGGGTTTTCAATAGCGGTTTGATCCCGAGGGGAACCTGCGATATTGGGGTTCAACCAAACCTTGGCATGATGGCCGTGCTCCGAAACAACATGACTTGTATGAGCATAACCTTAGCTATAGTACATAACCTTGTAGAATTAATTACTAGAAGTAAATAGATGTAAGACTAACACATAGGAATCTTTGTCTCTATCTCGTTGTTCTCCCAATGTAACTTCTACTCTCTATTTATTTTCTTGGATTATATGGTGAGTGCCACCCATATCTATCATGTACCCTTTTACCCCCGTCTCAAGTAGTGTCTTGTTATTTTGCACAATAAGTACATACTTTGTTACAATTCGATTTCCTATCGCTCCTCCCTGCGGAGAAATAAATACAATAACCCTGGAATACTCCAAGGTGAAATGCTATAATGAATATTAATTAAATGCATAGCAACCGCCAACAAATAGCAGCTAGGATTTTGAATCATTACGTTGTATACTTGTTGTAAAAGTAACATTACTTACTTTTGCGGGCTTACCCTTGTCCTTTTTTTTGTTGTGGACTTGTTTAACAGGACCGTGCATGACTCGTTTGACCTACCAGAAAACTTCCAATCCGACCCAGAACAATTCTTGAGAAGGGCGAGAGCAAGACTCAACCCTCCTCCTGCACGTACCACATCCAAAGTTCTAGCTGTCGAAGGATCCTCTCCACCGGTCATTGAGCCAATCGCTACCACAACACCTACCCTCAACATAGCTGACCCGGCTATCGAGAAGTCGATCCATGAGTTCTCCGCTCCAACCATGGAGAACATCCGCGTGGGACACTTCCCGCGTCTCAACAACATGGACTACGAGCTAAAGCCGGCCCTGCTCAACATGATCTTAGCCAGTCCTTTCTGTGGCAAACCTTCGGAGGATGAATTGCTCTTACCTCCACAGGTTCTAGATGACGTGCAACACGTTTGCACATAAGGATCAATCTTATGATGAGATTCGCTTGCAGCTCTTTCTATTCTCACTGTTGGGAAAAGCCTTGCAATGGTTCTATGCGAACTTTGAGGCTCTCAACACATGGTAGGCGTGCTCAAACACCTTCCTCGCCAAGTTCTTCCAGCCAGGAAAACCATTTGACCTGTGCAACAAGATTACGGGCTTCCAACAACTCGCAGATGAGTCCATCTCCGAAGCTTGGGGAAGGATGTAAGACTACGTGCTCGCATGCCCACACCATGGAATGGAACAGTGGCTCCTCATCCAAAGCTTCTACCATGAACTGAAGCCCACTGCGAGGGAGCACCTCGACGTCGCTGCGGGCGGCTCCTTCTTCTCGCTTAGCGTGAAAAACGCTAAGAAGCTGATTGAGAAGGTGGTGGCCAACCAAAGCCCACGACGAACGCCAAGTGTTCCCAAGCAAGGGTTGATGGGTACATCAAGTGGTGGCCTTGGACGTGCTTGCACTCAAGCTTGGTCAAGTCCTTAGCAAGATTCAGTCCCCACGAGATCTGCAGGCTGCGGATTCCCGCATGACGTATGAAGAGTGTGGCAACACGGGGCACATGGGAATTCATTGCCCAAACGCAATGGTGGAATGCAACTTCCTCAACAATGGAAATGGATTTCATACTCAGAACAAGTACGGCTGGAACACCAGGCCTGACCTCTCCTTCAACAGAAACCAGGGAGGTAATGACAATGGTAACTTCTCTCGCTTTGAACCCTCTATCAAGGAACTAGTGCTTGGCCATGTCAAGATCAATGACGGCATTAGCAAGAAATTTATTTCTACTGATAATGCCTTGGAAAGCATAGATGCTAAGCTAGAGTCATTCAGCATTGCACTGCAAAACCAGCTGAGCCATAATAAAATGCTAGAAACGCAAATTGCTTCAGCTGTACAGTCTCCTAGATTGGGTAGACTTCCGGGGCAACCTGAAGTCAGCCCCAAGGAGAGTGTGAATACAATAACCATCAGGTGCGAAGAAAGATACGAGGAGTCTCCATTCCCCGAGGGTGCAAGGAAGAAGGACCCTGGATGCCCGAGCATTCCGTGCTTGGTCAACGAACAGTGCTTCTCTCGAGCACTGTGTGATGTGGGAGCTTCGTGAGCGTCATGCCGAAGGTGATATATGACTTGTTAAATCAACCATTATCTCCTACGACTATGTGTATACAGCTTGCAGATCGGTCACTATACGCCGCCCCGAGGGAATAGCCAAAAATGTCCTAGTTCAAATCAAGAGTCTCTTCATCCCCGTCGATTTTGTTGTGCTGGACATGGAGATAGACGACAAGATCCCTCTCATCCTTGGGAGGCCATTCTTGAGCGCCACCAACCCCAACATTAACATGGGGACATGAGAGGTTCACTTGGACTTTAATGGTGGAGAAGAAACATTCAACTTCAAGCCTAAAGTTGAACAGTGCAACCAAGTGAGGGTCTTCTATAGAAAGGACCTGAGAGAAGTGGAGAAGATTGAGATCACTCCACCCAAGCCACAGCCAGACAAGCTCATTACACATCAGGAACTACCTGGCAAGAGAAATGGAAAGACGGCCAGCCGATTATTGGAGAAGTCCGAAGAAAGTACCCACACAGCCCAAGTCGCCACAAACACCATTAGCACTTCAAAAAGAAGAAGGCGAGTCAAAATCGCTAAAGAAGAGGAGAGCTAGGCGCTCAAACAAGAACAAGAGGGCAGCAAAGGTACCCAATGAAGAGAGTACAACATTGGCGCCTACAACAATGGTCGCCGCCACCAGTGCAAAGAAGACAACCAAAGTGTGGCGGAAGAAAGAAGAACCCTCTACACTGCCAAATTCTCCGGCATGAGAGGTCCAATCGAGCTAAACAAGAAGGAGAACGTCTAGCTCAAAGACGTAAAACTGAGAGCCCTCCAATTAGGGAGGCCATCCCAATCGTTATCCTTTAGCTAGGCCTAGCACATGCTTTCATAAAAAAATTAGAAAACAAAATAAAAAGTATAAAATACAAAAATACCAAAAATAGTGAGTTCCCGACAATGCCCACTAGGGGCTAGCCACATGTATCACCCTCATTCTTTTTGCAGGCACAAGAAAGACGAAGGAGGCAGCCTATTAAATCTTAAGTCTTGCAAAGGCTCAAACTTGGAGAGTATACACAATGATACACTTATTCTCCACAATGATACACAATGATACACTTGTTCCATGGGCTGGCCTGTGCGCCGCATATTGCCAGGGCAGTGCCCATGTAATAGGTTAGGTTAAGTTTATTGTGTTTTCACCTGTCGAGGTTTCCTCCAGACTAGGCAGGGGATGGTGGCTCCATCTTCTTGCCTGTGAAGATTATCCTTTGCCGATCCCTTCCGTGATCGTGTTGGTTGCGAGATCAGGAACCCTTTCCAGGGTGCGCTACTGGATTTCTGCTGTGGATCCTTTTCTTCTGACCGTGGCTATCTAGGACACGGGTGGGAGGATTTATTCAGGTTTGGACTGCAGTTACTGTGAGCTAAATCCATCTATTAATATACTACTTTTGGGCTAAGTTATTGAACGCGCTGAGAGGTTCATCTATTGTTTATCCTGCTGCTATTGTGCAAGAAATTTTTGTTATTGCTATCAGCTATACTATCGAGCATCTCTGCTGTTACAATTATTCAATCATGCTCAGAATTTTATTCTCTTGGTGGCTATGCTTGTCGTGGAAATTAATCTACCGCTTTCTACATATTGAGCTCTAGAAATTCAGAGAAAGATTATTTTGGCTGTCGGTACCGTGAAAGATTGGGACAATTTACGGACGCCGTCGTCGTGTCTTCATCAAGCTCGTTTCTATCGTTCTTAATGACCGTCATTCCACACTTCTTTGGCACTACCTGCACCTGACTAACTCACTCGCTATGAGGTACGGGATAGATTATCCCGGCGTGCAAAAGCTAAAGAACCTCTTTCTTTACACCCTCCCTCTAATCGCATTGTTCAACCTTCGTCGGGTTCCCTAGAAGGTGTGATCTCGGGTTTGGTAGGGATGCGATGGGTGCAAAGAGCAGGACTAATGATAACAAGGGATTCGGGATGCGATGGGTGCAAAGAGTAGGACTAAAGCTAAAGAATCTCTTTCTTTATAACCTCCCTCTCATCGCATTGTTCAACCCTTGAGGTCATCTAGCGAGTAGCCTAGAACGTAGTGATGCTTTTCTAAAATGGCGATAAGTTTGGCGATTTCGTCTCCCGAAAGCTTATCACTAATGATAACAAGGGATTCGGGATCACCATGTAGGAAAGCATAGCGTAGACCAGGTGGTAGTGTTTTGAGCTCAATGGGCAGTTGTGGCGGTGGCTCGGTTTTGGGTAGCTCAAAAGTCTCTCCTAGTTCATCCTCTTGTAAAATAAAATCTATTTGCATCGTTTTCTAGGATGGACGCGGGGGACTCAAAAGGAAATATAGCCCTTACCTCCTCCATTGGCTCATCCTCGGGAGATTCTTCATAGAAAGAGTTTCACGATTGGGTGATTGGGATATCATAAGTCTCCTTCCCGAGGGTGACATTGAGGTTGCCAGTCTTCGGCACATTTATGAGAAGCTTCTCAACAAGGTGCCCAATCAGCACATCGAACTGGTCGATGTCAAAAACTTGGAAGTCCAGCACAGCCTCAACATCATTGTGTCTTACCGACACAGCATGTATAATCCCCACTCCTTCAATGATAGGTCCATAAGGACTCTTGAAGCATTTTCCTGTTGGTGTCCATAACATGTTGCCAAAAGCAGTTCGTGCAATGACATGATGTTGGCACCAACCAAGGGATTGTAAAGCACATTAACTGTCAACCCATGTATGCAACATTGAATGTTAAGGGGGGCCGAGTCAATCCGAAGGATTTCGGAGGATGACTCAACCTCCTTCAACCATTCTTCGCTCATGATAGAAGTCAACTCCCGAACCGAGTGCCTGAGAAAATGTTCTTCAAGAGGATCGGGAGGCGTGGTAACAACATGTGGTTTCTTTTTACAATGATAGTTTGAGGTGTTTCTAAAATCTTCAAAAATGTCTTCCTCGAACTCTTCTAAGAACTCAAGAGGTTGAAATTCATCTTCTTCTCTCATTGTTCCTTCTTCCAATGAGGTTTCGCTAGTCAAATCTGATGATGAGCAGATTGAAGCTTTGGATTTGACTAAAGCGAGTTCCTCATCTTTTGACACTATGTCGATAGGAGGAGATGGAATATCAACAAAAGAAGTATTCTCCAAGATACGATCTAGGAGCGCGCTTCCTTCCGTTGGGGTTTTATATGCACAAACGACCCTCCAGCGGATATGTCAAGATATTGTGCAGATTCTTTGCTCAACCCAAAGCAAAAGCATTGCAATAACACGTGCTCGGTAAAGACAAATTTGGGCCAGAGTAAATCAATAATGAAAACCTGGCCCAGGATGCACCTAACGTTTCCTTCTCATTCTGTCGGAAATTTAAAATGTCCACCCTTAAGGAAGCGGGATAAGGGAAAGAATCAAGGGCTACGATTCATTTGTTATCTTGCGCCCCCAGGTGCAAGAGAAAAGACGTGGGACTACGGTAACACATCAAAGAAAGAGTTCGCCTCCTGGTGAGTCCTTGGTATCATCTGACCAGTGACAGAGTCTGCAATGTCTACACAAGCTGTTCTCATACACCAAGGAATCAACACACATGCATGCTACTGCAAGAAGAGTGAGGATCGTCGATTGAACTGGAGAACAGTGTATGAAGAGCTCGGCCATGTCTGAAACTGATATATGCTCCCTATGTGGGTCTGTAAAATGGCCTTGATCTGTCTAAATCATATGGGAACCTGTCTAAAACATACCAAAAGTGCTCGTAGTTTATAACAACAGGAGTACTTGATTTGCTTTATCTGATCGATGGCACTGCATTGTCGTGGGCGAGCCATCCAATGACTCACCCGAAATGACTTTGTGTTTCCTAATCAACTTTGTCCATCTCTGCAATCCATTATTCATCGTATGTTATCGCTAATGCAGAGATGAAAGGTCCTATCCAAGCAAGAGGTCCGTGATGATATCGAGATGTTCATACAGGCCGTCAGAAGCAAGATTGAACAAAGGGATCATCATCAATTGCTTCTGACGGAAGGACGACAAACCTGAAGCCTCATCTCCTATCTCTTGTAATAGGATAGCTTATCTTTGTCAGTCAAGAGGACTTCCTGTCTTGTACTTTTTTTGCTTGCGTTAAGACTTGGGTGCTACCCAGTAGCTTAGGTGTTTCTTTTTGTTTCGCGAACTTCGAACTGGGTTCTGTAAGGTGGCAGGTCCAGCCGTACTCTATTGCTTTTTTGAAAGCAGGGTTTCCTATGGTCTAAAATTCGTTGGCGCAAATTTAAAATAATGCGCGGATTTTAAGGATGACCATCGTCACGTGCTTCCGTGTTGGACAGTGGAGCACGCACGGTGTCGAAGTTTTCGACGAGTGCTTAGAGCACCAGCATAGGCAAGCCGAACCGAAGACGCAAAGTTCGGTTCGATTTCTCTGCGTCCGGCAGCCGTAGTGTTTGCGGGTCCCACATTGATTAAAATACTCCTTGCTTGGTCGCTGCAGGCTTGATTCGCTCGCTAGCAGCTGGTTTGCATGCGCTTCTGCCTTGGCCAGCGGTAGAAATAATACTTTTAATTTCCATGGTTCGACTCAAGTTTGGGCTTTGATTTTTCTTTCTGACACGTTCAGTTCGCACCTCACAGTGTGCAAGGTTCGATTTGTGTTCCCCACGGTTCGATTTTTCGCCTCACACGTTATGCCTGCTGTTGGCACAAAAGTGTCACATGGTCGTAATACTTTCAGTCCTTGCATATACGGCATCACTGATCAGATGAATTCAAGTGCTGGCTTGACTTGGCTTGATCTGAGGGCAATGTTTCAACCAGCTCTGGCTCGTACACTGTACAAATGGCTTCAAGGAATCCGTGAAGGAAAAAAAAAAGTGTTTTCTGATGCTCCCAATTCATTTTAACAATAAAGATAAAAACAACTCCATGATGTAACACGTGAAACGTGACGCGTCAGGAGAAGCCGAAGTTTGTTCAAACCGCACCAAGCAAGGCATAAATGAGCTAACTCCCACGGATTGTTTATTAATAGAGTTTGACTTAAGATATAAATCTAAAAGACACTATATTTGTGACCGAGGGAGTACAGTAATTAGTTATGTACCGACAGAGTTTAACAAGTTGAATTATGACGGTGAATACACAAGCTAACTAATATTTGACGGAAGTGGTTGAGTTCTTGTTTAGATAAAGACAAATTATATTTCATCAAACAACAACGAAAAACATCCCATCTATGTCCTTGGAATTTTGCCGACTCTTGTGAGCCTGCCTTTCCAAGAGCGAACCGTTGGCTACACTTGGTTGCAAGAGGACTGCACGTTAAGACAGCACGCTTTGCTGGCTATCTGATTTTTTTTATCATGTTTGGATCAGATTTACTGCTACAATAATGCACCAAAAAGTTTTGTTAATAGCAATTTCCATGTAGTCTATTGTTCCACACAGTACTAGATATTGCCTTGACTGCCTAGGCAGGACCCACAACTGCACAGGAATCATGTCCCACTCGGTTGAAGGTGCAATCTCTATTATGGATTAACGAAATATACTCCAACTAATAAGATCAGTGAAACTATTAACCAAATATTTTGCCATAAAACTGACTCCTTCAAATCGTTCTAAAAAAATAGGATTATGTGTAATAAGTTGCTTATATTCAACAATGCGTAAGAAATAATCACAGAAATCTAAACATTTATCCATCATCCATATAATGTAGATCCGTAGCAACTCCTCCGATGCGAAAGTAATTATTCATCATTCGCATACCTGTAGCAGCTTCACATAGATCATATATCGATTCTCTCTCTCTCTAAAAATGTAGAAAAAGGGAGTCTGTGCACCAAGATCTGCCATAAAAGGTCACAAAACGGAGCCAAGGGCTAAAAATTACCATTCGAGAAAAAAAAGAATACCAAAACTACCAACCGCTACCATTATAAAAAAAAATACCCAAAACACGACCCAAAGCTTATTTAGCGATTTGTACTCCTAATAATCAATCTCACTCACGTAAATTCAAATCATGAAATAGTCATTTTTCTTTTCTTTATATTTTAATTTTGTTTCTCCACAATGATACACTAATTCTCCACAATGATACACAATGATACACTTGTTCCATGGGCTGGCCTGTGCGCCGCATATTGCCAGGGCAGTGCCCATGTAATAGGTTAGGTTAAGTTTATTGTGTTTTCACCTGTCGAGGTTTCCTCCAGACTAGGCAGGGGATGGCGGCTCCATCTTCTTGCCTGTGAAGATTATCCTTTGCCGATCCCTTCCGTGATCGTGTTGGTTGTGAGATCATGAACCCTTTCCTGGGTGCGCTACTGGATTTCTGCTGTGGATCCTTTTCTTCTGACCGTGGCTATCTAGGACACGGGTGGGAGGATTTATTCAGGTTTGGACTGCAGTTACTGTGAGCTAAATCCATCTATTAATATACTACTTTTGGACTAAGTTATTGAACGCGCTGAGAGGTTCATCTATTGTTTATCCTGCTGCTATTGTGCAAGAAATTTTTGTTATTGCTATCAGCTATACTATCGAGCATCTCTGCTGTTACAATTATTCAATCCTGCTCAGAATTTTATTCTCTTGGTGGCTGTGCTTGTCGTGGAAATTAATCTAGCGCTTTCTACATATTGAGCTCTAGAAATTCAGAGAAAGATTATTTTGGCTGTCGGTACCGTGAAAGATTGGGACAATTTTTGGACGCCGTTGTCGTGTCCTCATCAAGCTCGTTTCTATCGTTCTTAATGACCGTCATTCCACACTTCTTTGGCACTACCTGCACCGGACTAACTCACTCGCTATGAGGTACGGGATAGATTATCCCGGCGTGCAAAAGCTAAAGAACCTCTTTCTTTACACCCTCCCTCTAATCGCATTGTTCAACCTTCGTCGGGTTCCCTAGAAGGTGTGATCTCGGGTTTGGTAGGGATGCGATGGGTGCAAAGAGTAGGACTAATGATAACAAGGGATTCGGGATGCGATGGGTGCAAAGAGCAGGACTAAAGCTAAAGAATCTTTTTCTTTACAACCTCCCTCTCATCGCATTGTTCAACCTTTGATAATAATAAGTACCAAAAATGTTAAAAAATCCGGGAATGGACAAAGTTGATACATATGATTAACTATACACACACACACACACACACACACACAAATGTATATATGGTTAATCATATGCATCAACTTCACCAGAGCTATTTATTTTCTGCAATAATAAAGATAACTGCTTTTGTTAATTATTAGTACCGGGTATTAAAAACCGGGAACCGGACCGGACCGGTAAGTCCGGTTTCCATCCGGTAACCGGTCAAAACCGGTGAAAATTCATTGAATTCTCAACTATGTTTCAAATTCAAACTTGAAAACCGGTGATTTGGTAAAACCAGACCGGACCGATAAGTCGGGTTTCTGCAATAACCGGTATGGTTTCAATCAGTTTTGTAATCTGTGGATGCAAGTATGTTGGTCAACTCACCAATATATGTTGAGCAATGTTGTATGTTCTAATTATTTGCTTATCTCCAAAAGTGTTATAGATAATCATTCCTATGCATATGCTATGTGCTTAAGCATGAATCTGAGATGATTTTTTTTAGTTTTTTGTATAATAATATCTCTAAAAAAATCAGACATCTAGCCGCGCAAATGTGCAGGCCGCCTTCCTAATTATATACTAAAGCTACTCGGTGAAACCATTATAATACACCTCGATCTTATTATCTTCATCAGAAACTCCAGCCCATATGGTACACCCACACCATTGTTTATTTGAAGAACCATTAGTATCAAGCAGCAAAGGTCCGCATAATCGTCGCTGTGCTTTGGCTTCTGAATGTTTGGCTGCTCCAAACACCGAGAATCAAGACTGCAGCAATTAGTTATACTCTAACATTTGCATCCAGGGGTACACAGATATACCAACATAGACTACTACAACCCCACCCCCAACCCCCCCCCCCCCCCTCTCACTTTGCTCGCGTTTGGCAAAGGAATACGTCTATCTTCATCTCTCTGAAAGAGATTGGCAGGCAGCAGCCCATAGGTTAGATTGCTCTCTGTTCTCTGTTTCTTCCGGCGTTTGCCATATGCCCATTTTGGGTACTCTGACCGTGGCTTGAAACTTACTTTTTGTAGCTCTTTTGATCCTTAGCTAGCAAGGAGGACCGAGGAAACAAACCATAGAAGTGGCAGCTACTTCAGAGTTGATTTTAGATTCAGGTATGTATCATATTCTTTCTAGCTACTGAAAAATCTCCTGACAAGGATAAGTGAGAAATCTTTTGTTGGGGGTGTGGGGATAATGACATGGCGAACATCGAAGGATGAGAGAGACAGAGCTATCGTTCAAAAATGTGAGGAACCTACTGAAGTTGTTACACTTATACCTTATTTTTCTTTTTCTGGGGTTATTCAACTTGGAACTAATAAATACATGGCAAACCTGTGTCTATGGCTTCAAACTGCGTTAAAAAAAATATATCCACACTATAGTGTTTTACAAAAAGTGGCTCCTAGTTTTAGGATTTGGAAGAGGCGGACTGATACTGTAAGCACAAAACTGTTAACGGAAGCTTCACAAGATAGCATACAAATTGATTCAACCAAACGATACAAGAACAAAACTTTTATGTCTACATAGCACCACTAATTCGTTCATGTGCCATATCGCACAAACCCACCTGCTTGCATGTTAATACCCTGCATCTTGGAAACATTTCTCTCCTCTCTTCATTCTACCTTACTAGTTCACTTGATGGTAAGACAACTAATCATGTTTTAATATTGCAGTGGCTAACTTTTCTGTGAGTGCCTCTGTAATCAAATGATCAACTGAGTTCTCCTATTTCAGTAACCTATAGAGGGTCTCTAACAGACGCATGCACCTAGCTGATCGAAACGTCACACGTGATGCATGGTCTTCAAGTTCCATTCGTTGGAGCTCAATAGACCATTACTTTGGTATTTAATTGCATTGCTGTTGCAAAGTGCCTAATTAATCCTTGCAAACGCCTCTGTATGCATGCATGTACAAGCTGGAAACATCAATTGATTCAAACGTTGGCAATTGCAAGTGTAACTCACGCACAATGCTTTATTACATGCACAGTTCATTGATCTTTGGATCAAATTGCGTTACATGCACACATTTTCTTATGAAGGGAAAGGTGGGGGTATTTGAACCCATAATTCTTAACCCTTTATACTAGCAACCATCACACTAAGACCTTTTAATAAAAGAATTATTTTCTATAATTCATGGACCACTTTTTAAGATAAAATAATCTAATAGAGACTGAAAGTATGGAAAGTTTTAAACTGACTGGAAATTGAAAGAATCACAAACCTTGTAAGCATATGTGTTCTTTTTTTTTTTTTTTTGAAACACATTAGAGATGCAGACACTCATACATACGCACAAGTACTCATTCCTATGCACACACATGCATGCAACCCTTACCCTATGAGCACCTCCGAAGGACTGGGCTAACTGATCTTGAAATTCACGAGGTCACCACAGGCGTCTCTCGCTGTCGACAGGGATGTCTCCTTCCACTGAAAGAACAAATAGCCATAAATATGCAACACTCGTGCCAAGTTTAGGACTTGAACCCTGATGGGTTGGTTCCACGATGAAGAACTTAACCAGTCTAGAGCACTGGCGGAGCTACACCAGGGCCAGCCGGGCCCTGGCCCCCCTTGGTGCAGGAAAATTTCTGGGCCCTGGCCCCCCTTGGTGCAGGAAAATTTCTCAAGACCAAACGTATCTGTAAGAATCAAGTTGTCCGTCTGCTGGACTTGTTGGTAGATAGAACGAGGGATAGGGAGCAAAATGACTAGTGCCTGAGCCTAAAAAATTGTAGAAGACCATTGAAGAACCCATCATCGATCTCACTGCGCATTCTCAATCGTTTCACTTCATTGCTAGCAGGAGCTGCTCAATCAACTTCTCGTCTAAACACTTTGCTGTTATGGGTCTGTCATGGCTCGTTCTTTTTATTCATTTTTGTTACGGGTCCCTCACAGTCCTCATTTGTACACTGCAGTCGAGGTATGCTCGCTCAGCGTATGCATATGTATTCTGTAGAGCAGTTAATGTATATTAAGGATAATTGGGAACCAGCCCGGCATGGATGTCGAAAGGTGGCAAATAATATTGCCCAGAAATATGGGTGGTGGTAGCACCCATGTTATGTCCGACGGAATCCTTTCGATCAGATGCTCTGAACGAAGCAACGTATTTTAGGCACAGTAATTAAAACTTTACTGCATGTTGGAATTACAAGCACTATGCTACATGTTTTAATCCATAAAACCAAGTAAAGCATGAACATGACCAAAGCTATATGACGACAAAGACGAACTAGCAAAGACAACCGCATGTCTTATTTATCAATGAAATTAGGAAAAACAATAAGGGAAAGCAAAAGGTTCTGAGTTGGAGCAGGAGAGGAATCACGTTAAAGGCACCAGCAACAACAACATCGTCTCCTAGGGTGGCCATCGAGAAGTAGCCGACCTAGTCGTGTGCACGTGCTGTTTAAAGGAATCTAGACGAACACTGGCCACCAGCTAGCGGTGGAGACATGTGCTCCTCAAAAACCTGATCACCCGCCTATTCGGTGTACCAATAAAAAATATATGGCACCAATCCCTAGTAAATCTGATCTCCTATGTGCATTGATGTAGGGCTGTAAACGAGCCGAGCTCTAGAGAGCCTTCCGCCTCAATCTCGAGCTCGATAGGACATTGAGCCGAGCCTGAAGTCCAGCCGAGCCTGCATGCAGACTCCAACTCGGCTCAGCACAAGCTCACGAAAGCTTGAGCTCGTTAACTGGATGCGTATTTCTTTAGCCCTTCAGTTATGTTAACAATTTATGGAACGTCTCACGCCCTGCCAACAGCTGCCCAACGAGCCATCATGCGCCATTGATTGCTCCCAGTCCCGTGCGCCGCTGTTCGTTGTCGCCTATCTGACGCTCCGCTATTCGCCGTCATCTTCCACCCGACTGGCTAGTCGTCGTAGTTCGCCGTCATATTTTTTTTCGAGTTCAAGGGCACCAAGCCCCTGTCACCATCATTATTGATAGGGACAAAATAGCGTTTTAAGCGCAGAGTTTTACAGTTTCGCTCTCCCAGCCAAGGTTAGCAATCTCGTTTCTCCCGGCAAAACCGGCTCGCACCGGTTTGACCAGTTTTACCGAAACCAGAAAAACTGGTCGAAAACGGAAACAAAATTCAAATGACATAATTCAAATTCAAAAACAGTTCCCGAATCGGTAAACCAGTGGTTTGTCCGGTAAACCATTAGAAAAAACCAGCTAACCAGAGACACAAATCGGTAAACCGCAGCAGAAAACAAAAATCAAAAAAGTTGCGAGAAGGCAGCTCCAACTGCCAGCAGTAGAACGGGGCGTGGAGAAGGCATCGCAGGTCGGCACGGCTTTCCCGTACACGAGCGCTGCGAGCCCTGCTAGCCCAGTGCCTGGGCTCCGCGGCAAGCCGGCCACGCCCCTCAGCTAGCCGACGCAGGAGCTCGGCTAGCCGTTTCTGACACCTCGGAGGGAGGCGGATGGAAGCCGGAAGGAGGCGGAGTGAAGCCCGAAGGAGGCGGAGAGAAGCCGGAGGGAGGTGGAGCAAAGCCCGAAGAAGGCGGAGCAAAGCCCGAAGGAGGAGGAGGGAAGCTGGAGGGAGGTGGGGGCAGCGACGACTGACGGCCGGCTGTGGGTGCTGCGTTGGAGATCTGACCGGACGAGGTGGAGGGGAAAAATGAAAACTGTGACCTGATGATATACATGTCCAAATGGGCGGCCCGGCCCAGCATGGCACGGGCCCGCCTTGGGACGGCCCAAAATTAAATGGGCCAGCACGGCCCGACAATTATATGGGTCGTGCCGTGCTCGCCCATGGGCGGGGGGGGGGGGGGGGGGGGTTCAGCCCATGGCACGACCCTTGTTAAATTAGTTGTGCTGGGCCGGCCCATTTGGCCTGAAAGCTTGAGGAGGCCCATGAAGCACGAAAGACGGAAAAAGGCCCATGACGCCCACGAACACCAGATCTGGCTGGAGAGGGAGGAGGCCGTTGGCGGTGCAACGCGCACGAGAAGAGGGAGGACGCGGGCGACGCCGCGTCGTGGGGAAGGAGAAGGAGGAGGCGGGGCGACCTCGTGGCGCGGCAGTGCGATGGAGGATGCGGGGCGACCTCGCGGTGTGGCCGTGTGACGGAGGAGGCGAGGCGGTGTGGGGGAGGAGGAGTGGGAGGACACCGGCGTTGGGAGGGAGGAGGCAAACGGCGCCGCGACGTGGGGGAGGAGGAGAGGGAAGAGGCAGCGTTGGGAGGGAGGAGGTAGGCGCCCGGAGACGCCTCAGCGCGGGGGAGGATGTCGGCAGCACGGGAAGGGAGGAGGCCGGCGGCGTGGGGGATGAGGATTGAGTAGAGGGAGGCGATGTGGGGGAGATGAAGAGAGATATTTGTTAGGGTTTGGAGGGAGCTGATCTGTTAGGTGGGCCGTGTCAAGCTGGGATACTAACGGGCCGTGCTTTGGTGGGCTGTCAGGTGGGCTACATCGTGCCACCTCTTACGCGTGTCGGGCCGTGCTGCCCACCGGGCTGGGGGGTCGGCCCAAGCACAGCCCGATGCTTCGTGCCGTGCCGGCCCGGCACAAAATTTGATGGGCCGTGAGCGCTGTGCCTGGGATGGGCCGTGCCGTTCTTCGTGCCTGCCCATCTAGCCTGGTCCATTTGGACATGTATACTGATGATGCGGAGTGGGAAAACGAAAGGACGAGGAGCGCCCATGTCTCCCAGGAAAATAGGTGCGCTCGTTTTCTTTTTCTTTTTTTGCCTGTAATCTTTCAGCAATTTTTTGAATGACCAAACGAACTTATTTTCGAGTTCTTTTTCCACCATTCTTCTCCAATCTGCGTCTATTTTTTAAAAAAATATTTTTTGTTTCAAAATTTTCCAAATGTTCAAAAAACATCGAAATTTAAATTCGAAAACCGGTGAACATGGTAAACTGGACTGGACCGGTAAGTCCGGTTTTTCCGGTAACCGGTTCGGTTTAACGCGGTTTTGAAAACCCTGCTCCCAGCTTCTCAACTTACAGTCTCCTTACAAAACTACTTATTACATTTCCACAAAGCCAAATACTTCCTGCATCATCATTCCATAGCGCAGGTTCTTCAAGTTGGTGCCTGGGACATCAGTCTCTCCGGTCTTGTGCATATATGGCCTCCAACTTCAGAAGAGCGCTGTCGAATTCCTCCACATGCTTCACTGGACAGAGGATCTTCCAGCATCTTAGAGTATTGGTGACTTGCCTCAACAATGTATTCAGATTCACCCACCTGGTATTCTGAAAACAAATACTATTTCCTAACTTCCTGAGGCACCATAAAGCTGCGGTACTAACTATATTAACAACTAGGAATTTTTTATATTCGCCGTCATTTTCCACCTGACTGGCGAGTCATCGGTCATCAGGAACAGTCTGCCGCCATTCACCGCCCGTCCGGCTCATGTGAGGTGGACACAAGGGAGCTGCGTGTAGATGGCGGTGGGATTTTGGAATAAATTGGATTCACATTTGGGTCTTGAGGAATCGAGAAGAGACAAAGATTGGGTTCCTGGCGGCGGCGCTGGCATGTGCATCGGCTAGGTCGCCCTTGGTTGCATTCATGGTCTTCAGCTGGCAGGCGGGTTGCTAGTTTGGGCCTTTGAGTAGGAGTAACAAACTGAGACGGAAATCAAAGAAGGCCAGGTGGGATGGGGACCCGTCCCTCACGCCTTGGGCGGATAGAATTCGCACGTATAACCCCCCTCCCTCCTGCCTGCTTCTTCCTCCTCGCGCGGAGCTCCTCCTCTGCCGACCAAACCACCAACCCAGCCGCTCCACCGTCTCCCGGTGTCGTCGCCGCCCGCTGGACCCTCCCCTGCCCCCGCCCGCAACCTCCTCTGGCAGCGGCGGTGCCGCCCCAATACCCGCCCGCCATGAACCACTCCAACATGGCTCCCCCACCTCAGCCCTGCCCACCACCCTCCTCCACCGCCGCCCCACCCGCCCGGCCGGCCTGCCGCCGCTATCTATGGTTGGAGGGGAGAGGAGGAGAGTTTGGGGGGGGGGGGGGTACAAACCCCCTGCATTAAAGGATTCTCAGGATGCCCACTGCCACCCGCCTCCACCACCGGCAACCGGCGGCGCCGCGCCGCCGGCCCGCTTCCCGTCTTTGGCCCAACTGTTCACTAGCTCGTGCAATGTGGCTAGAAATAATTGGGAGGGGGGGGGGGGGGGGAGGGTGACTTGGTTTTGCCGCACGAGCCGGCCTTAACAGGAGCATTTTCCTATATGTAGATCGTCCGATGAGAGTCAATCTGTAGATCACTATTTGAGATTCGTGCGGCTCTAATCGAATGGCCCCGACTCATCTTCTCCCCACCGCCGTTGCCCCTCATTGCAGCTCCCCGCCACCATTGCTCCTCCCCCTCCCCCGCGCTCCTTCCCCGCCGCCGCTACTCCTCCTCCCCCGTGCTTCTTCGCAATGCCGCTCCTCCTCCTCTTGTTGCTTGACATCATCGTCGTGCCATCGCTGCTCCCCGCCCGCCACCCTGTGCTCCCAGCTACCACTGCTCTCCGGGCTCTCCCCTCTGCCGCTACTCCCTGACCTCTCCTTGCCCGCCACCCCGCGCCCGCCTCCTGCAAACCCATCGCCTCCCGGCCTCCTCCTCCACTCCCAACGCAAGCTGGGGCAGCATAAGCTGAGACGCCGTGCTCGCGCCCGACCGTGCGGACGCCGGAGCCGTGGAAGACGATGGAGCAGGTAGCCCATGGGCTGTTGTTGGGCCGATATACACCTTCTTATGCGTAGATCCATCTGGGTATAGGATGTCCCTTAACAAGCTACTCAACCCTTAACAAGCTACTCAAGCTTGAGCTCGTCAAGCTTGGGAGCTAGGATCCAAGCTCAAGCTTTGCTCATTTAGGGCCTGTTTGGTAGGGATGTGGTTGTGTCGGCTTCAGCTGTGGCTGTGGCTTCTCTGAAAAAACGGTTGTGCTAGCTATGTCTGCGGCTGTGCCTGAAACGTTTGGCAAAACGGCTTCTTTTGCAGCTTCTCCTAATTTTTAGAGACAAATATGTAAAGATGAGGGTGGAGAAGCCAGTGAAGCTACCATTTTGTGGCTTCTTGCTTCACACCTTTTTTGGGTGCGGCTTCCTCCTCTTTTTAAAGAAAAGCACTTGAGGAAGCACCTCTTTTGGTTAGAAATCATGTGAAGCTGCTGGAAAAAACCATTGGAGAAGCCCTACCAAAGAGGCCCTTAGCCATCGAGCCTTTAGAGAGCCTGGCTTCAGTGGCTCACCAGCCTCGAGCTTTTTTTACAGCACTATGCAGCTGTTATAATAGTATTACTCTTTATAGAGGTGCCACCATGTTACCCACAAGTTAAAATTCCTGTAAAGACATCCGGGCAAGGAGTGAAATGCCCTCGAGCAACTCACTTTCGTGGAAGGTGACTTGGGTTTCTCTACTAGCGTTTACAAATATTGCTCAAAAAAATGTAGTTCTCATGCACTACAGGGTTCAAAGCCATATATATAAGTAACACTTCACAGAAGACCATAGTCCACATAGGACCATACCTCACACACACGCGACACATCAGCTGCCCCATCTGGTGTCAGCGGTCTCCAGGTTCACAAACTATCCATTCCCCACCCTATCATGTTATTACAAAACTGAAAGCACTCTAATTATTTGGCTAGCCCACCCATATCAGTCTTGTGGTGGAACTGTTTCATGGTTACACGTGCCACAAACCGTTCCTTAGCTGATCCGAGCAAAAACTAAGCACAAACCCAATGTACACATAGTACCATCCAAATCATCTCCTTGCTCAGACTCTAGCTTCCATGTTGCTAAAAAGATTAACAGGTTAACATTTAGTCAGAAAATACCATTAATCAAAATTACGGACTCATCAAGACTCATGTGAGCAACAATAAGCAAAACTACCCCAAGACAAACTACCATAAGCTAGGACAACAAAGAATAATATGGAACGGGTAAAATAGACACATATGATTCAATAATAAAGAAAGCATATGCAGGTTTATAAAGACACATTTAAAGGCAGGTTCAGAGCGACAGAGCGCATCAAGAACACTTGCCTCAATCTGAATGTTTTTGCTCAGAGTCTTGATCTTCTTCTTGATAATGCTTGAAGCACACGTCTCTACTATTGATAATATGCAAAGCACCAAAGCACAAACATCTATGAACAATACACCCAAAAATTACTAAAAGATACTAATTGCTGGTATGATCTCATGAGTGCAAGAATAGATGAAAATGGAGCTACTAGCAAAAAGTATTGAGTGATTGAAGTTTCAAGGTCTAAGCTGTTAATCTATCAAGTTACTGGAATTATTTCTATACGGGAAAAGGCTGATTACTACACAATGCTGACGTTGTGGTGATACAGAAAAGGGAAAGGAATAAAATTGAATTGGGAAATTACTGTGGACTGAGTCTACAAGTCCCGTGGACACGGGGCAGGGCGCGGTTCATGGTCAACGGTGGACCAGTGCCAGAATGGGGTGGCGCTACTACTTGGCATGATGGCTAGCTACTCGCTGGAGTGTGGTCGGGACAGCGCTTTGGTCATCGAAACCTCGCCACAACACACACAAAAAAGCTGGGACTCCTGGCCGCACTCGCTATGGTTTCGGGAGGAAGCTGGGACAGCATGGTCGATTTGCGATGGAGGAGGGTGATGAGTCACAGGGGCAGAATCGAGCACGTAATAGTCTTCCCAGGTGACCATCTTTTCAGGCAGAGAACTTTACTTGATCCACACCTAAACAATAGCAGCATTTTGTTTCTTAACTATATCTTGGGGAACCATATCAGTATGATCCAATTCAGAAGTACTAGGCAGCTGAGCAAATACTGGAGTGTAATCAGCTATGAAATTAAAGGTTTCTCTTGAGAGACATGAAAAACATAGGAAGAGCCAACTTGTAAGCTGCTAAACCAACTTTAACCAGCACTTCCTAAGGACCAAAAAACATGAATGCCAACTTAGGACAAGATTGATTGACAACAGAAGACTATGAGTAAGGCTATAGCTTTCGCAAGACTTTTTCACCAACCTGAAACTCCATGAAAGTTCTATTTTTGTCAGCATAGAACTTCCATCTGGCTCTGAGACCTACTCAACTGCCATTTCATAAAAAGGCTGAATATATCTCTTGCTCTTTTAGTTCTCAGCTACTTCCACATGTTTAAAGTTGTGCAAAAGTGGAATACCACTAATAACATGAGGATCAACTCTGTTCGAAACTTTAAAAGGGGAGAAACCAAGTGAGATATGGATACCAAAACTCAGCTAGGATCAACCACTTGTGACACTTAGTAGGACAGTCATGAACTGCACAACGTATTAACATTTCCAGACATTGATTGATCCTTTCAGTCTAACTATCAGTCAGAGAGTGATAGGAGGAGCAAAGCCACAACGTAGTATCAAGCAACTTAAAAAGATTTTGCCAAAACAAACTTGTAAAAATAATGTCCTGGTCAGAAACAATAATTGTTTTAGAAACACAATGCAACTTAACTATCTCATTCAGAAACAATTTAACCACCTATGGTGTAGTAAAAAGGTGATGAAGAGATAGAAGATGTGCATATCTGGTGAAGCTATTGACAACCACCAATATCACATTGTAGCCTTCAAATCTAGGAAGTCCTTCAATAAAATCCATGGACAAATCCTGCCATGCATCATCAGAAATGGGTAAAGATTGCATGATCTGGAGGTTTACAAACTCTTCAACAATAGTTTCCAAACCTTGGCAACAAAACAACTTCTTGAGTCTTTGATAAGTGGCCTAAATACCTAAATGTCCTTTGATTGCCAGGAAGAATTATCCCCAATCCGTACCCTGCCTTTTTTCGTATTAGACCAGCGTCCAGAGAAAATCCTCGGTCATTAGATGAGTGATCAGCTGGTTGGCAAGAAGAAATAGCTTGTAACTGACACAAGTACCACTCTAGAGTAGCTTTGTTTTCCACACCTTTCTTGTACTAAAAACTATACTGAAGCCAATTGGTTTAGTCATGGCCTTTCGTTGCCAAGCAATTACTAGCTGTTGATCACCCCAAATGACAAAGACATTTATGGTCAGTTTTGATAGCAAATGATTTTAGAGGCCCGTCACGGTAGACGCCCGTCTAAACGCGTTTAGATGCTAAACGATGGGCTGCAGTGAAGTTTAGGGGTTAGTTGGCCAGTTAAACGGTTGACCCGTTTATTCGGTCAAAAACGTCACAAAACGGTGAAAACTCCCAAAACGGAACGCTCTGGTGACGTTCTTGGTCAGCGTTTTGGCCGTGTACTGCAGCGTTTGCGTCATAGGCGAGTCAAAAGAAGCGGGTGGGCGTTGCTGGCGGTGAGGGAAAGAAGCGAGCTAGGGCTGGAGTCCCGCGCGCCGCCGCTGCAGCTCCATCGCAGGTCGTCGTCCCGTGCGCGCCCAGGAGCCGCCGCCTCCCAGCGTGGGTGCACGCATGCCTAGGAGCTGCTGCCGGCCAGTTCCTGTGCTCAGGAGCTGTCGCTTCCGGATCTGCTTGTCGACGCCACCAATCTCCAGCCAGCCGCCAGCCCCTCCAGAGGGAAAGACAGAGAAGAGTGGGAAGGAAAGGATGAGGACGAGAGGGTTACATACGGGAGCAGATAAGGCAGGGAACGTGGGTTTGCTAATGGGCTGGGCCAGCCCAATACCTCTGCCTTCTTGGCTTTTTTCTTTCTCCTTTTTTCCCCTTTTCCTTCTTGCTACAGTACAAAACATTTAGTCCGTTTAAACGCCATTTAAATGCGTGTAAACGAATTAAATGCTAAACGCTGCCTCACCGAACGTGTAGCCTTTAGCGTCTACAAAAACGTGGCCCAAGAGGTAGAGACGCCATCTATCCACAGCCAAAACAATAGAATGAAACTCTTTTTCTTCATAAGTTGAGAGCTGCTTATTTTCGACACTCAATGCCTTGCTTCAGTAAGCAATAGGTTGTCCACTTTGAGAGAGTACTGCACGAAAACCTATGTCAAATGCATCTGTTTCCAACTCGAAAGGGTTTTGAATATTAGGTGACGCTAATTTAACATAAGGTAGAGAAAAATTGCAATCTTTAGTTTAACAAAAGCTTGATGAGCACAGTCAGGCCATTCATAGTTCTTCAACAAGTCAGACACAGGTTTTGCTACAAGCCATAGTGTTTATTAACAAATCTCCTATAATAACCTAAGGAAACCTCTGAGTTTAGTAAAATTAGTGGGAACAGGGCAAAGTTGCATGCACTAGTCTTATCAGGATCAGTACAAATCCCTTTGTTAGTTATAATGTGACCCAAGTACTCAAGGCTCCTCTGAGCAAAAGAGGATTTGCTGAGCTTAACATACAACTGATGTTCCTGTAAGACCGAAAATGCCAACTCCAAGTGTTTGACATGATCTTGAAGTGTCTTGCTATAAATCATAATATCACCCATGAAGACCATAACAAATTTCCTAAGCTATTTAGCAAATATGTTGTTCATTGATGAGAACTGGAGGTCCTGATCTTCCGAAAGGTAGGGTAAATTTGATTGGTGGTGCGTCGGCGTTGAGTGTCGGGCTTCTAACCCAAAGAATTCAAATCCTTGCAACCCCTACACCGCTGCTCCATCCATAAACAAAGAGCAACTTGATTGACCTTGCCAAGAAGGCTTTTCCTGCAAGCGAATCTGAAATTGTAAATATGGATGATAAACAGAATGAGATGAAAGGTTCGAACTCTTGGTCGAAAGGACTAATTACCACAGACGAGTAGAGACAAGAACTAGGTTCCTTGATTCAAAGCAGCCGAGGTAATTCCCCAAGTAAAATGAACAAATATCTATTTTTCACAGAAAACAAGAACTCAACAAAACCCGAACCCTAATGTGGTGATGGCTACTGAGATAATATAGAGTTTAGGGTCGTGCAAGACCCCCTGGATGCGCCCCTAATAGGCCATGACACGATACAAGGCCGAAAGGCCAAAAACGGTAATGCAGCGCTAGTTTCTGGACGACGATTTATTTTGACGATTCCCATCTACTTAGATGGAATTTCTATGTGGGGCCGGTTCCATTGGAAATTTTATCTTTGTAGCTTCCACCGAACATCCAAAATAGAGCTCGTATGTGATTTGGGCACCCGATTTAGTGGAGTCTCCTACTGGAGTCCAAAACGAACTCGAAGGCCCAATTGGTGATGAATTAAAACTTGGTGCAGGGGGCGGCTTGAGTGTATCCGGTGGTGTGATGTCCCCATCATTCATCAAACACTCAAAGGTAGTTGGAGCATTAGTCAGCCCAAATGGCATGACCTTAAACTGAAAATGGCAATGATGTGTCTTAAAGGCAATCTTGTGTTCATCAGCCTCACCCATTCTGATTTGATGAAATCTAGATTTCAAATCAAGCTTGGCAAAATATTTAGCATCTCCTATCTCATCAAAGATTTCCTCAACAAGTAGTACAAGAAACTTGTTCTTCATAGTTAAATCATTCAGTTTCCTAAAGGCCATGTAAAACCGTCAAGATCTATCCTTCTTTTTAACCAACAAAACAGGTGTAGCAAATGGGCTAAGGCTTGTTGTGATAATACCAGACTTCAGAAGTTTTGCTTCAGAAGTTTTGCAACTTTGCCTTTCTATCTCATCTTTCTCCTGTGGAGTATATCTTTAAGGCTTGCAATTAACTAGTGCAGAATTATGGAGCAATGAGATAGTATGATCATAAGCTCTGCTAGGTGAAAATGAATTAGGCTCTTGGAAAGCAGCTTGTACTTATCTAGGACTTCCTGAATTTTAGGAGAAGGATACTGATCTTCAGCAGTAGTATAGTTAGACGGTGATGAGGGGATCACAGTTGCCCAAACTTCATTTTCAGCAAACCACTTAGCTAACTGTTTAACAAGTACTTCTGACAGTTCAGCCTATTGATTGCTGTAGCTTCCCTTGATATTGGAACTCAATCCACTTCTCTCGGACCAATCACAATTCATGGGGTTGTATTGTTCCAACCAATCGATGCCAATGATTAAATCATAGCCACCCAAAGGCAAAACTTTAGCATTACAGGTAAAAGTTTCACCTTGCATCCACCATGCCAAGTTCTGGATTTCAGAAGTGCAGGAAACAAGCTGGCCATTAGCTACTTTGACCCTCAGAGGAGAAATAGGGGACTGCACAACCTTAATCCTGTCAATCAAATTAGCATTAACAAAGGTGTGGCTGCAACGAGAGTCCACCAAGATTAAAAGCACCTAGTCAACCAAGGCTCTTACTTAATGCACTTGGGCTGGTCAGTGCCAGAGACATCATTTAAAGACAGATAAGCATCATGTTCCAAGGCATGCATTTTATTGAGTTCCAACATATCAAGAATGGCATCAGATAAGATCATACCACCACCAGCAGTCTTGGTCGAGAGCATGTAACTGGCATCACGAGCAAGATTATATTTGTCACCTAGTATATCCTTTTGACAACACTTAAAGCAAAGGCCATTCTACATATCTTCCTAAGCATTCTACTAACTATACCCAAACGACACTTACAAATCTATTTACCCTTGACCTATGTCAATGAGGGATAGGATTTCAATATCAAGGATTCCATTAGGTGGTAACTATCACTCTCCCGAATAAGCATATAACATACTCACATGCATATAACATACTCACAAACATAAAAACACTGGGTACAAGATGATCAAGGGGGTGCTTGCCTTGCTTGATGAGCTCTTCGAACTGCTCGGGAACAATTAATCTCGCAGTATTCCTGAATGTTGGTACATATCTTATCGAGTAAAATCCAAATAATACCAATAAATATCAAATGAAGATCGAGAATAGACGGAAATCAAATACCGTTCAAAACGAGGAATGTAGTTCTATCAGATTTTAGGAGAAAAGAATTCCATGTGATCCTATACGTGGAGGGCAAAATGATTAGTGTATGTGCACTTTTAATCTCAGCAATATTTTATAATGGTAGAAGGTCGGCTCTAGCGTAAAGGAAACGGTTGTTACTCCATTGGCAAGGATGCTCACCACAAGGCTCTGTACATGATGAGGTTCGGATGGCTGAAGAAAATGGAGAAGAACAGCAGAACGTTGGACTTCAGCTTCTCGCAGCTGCAGTGCACTTGCCGGAAGTTTACTAGGACTACTCCATTTTATAGTGAGCAGGGTATTCAATTGCCAGAGAGACTTCAACCTATCAGAACTATGAAAATTCTTAAGAGAAGACCGTGGGTCCTATTTTACATGGAGATCATCATTCTGATGAACTGGGCCATTTGGACAACAAGGAATGATTGGATTTTTAATAATTAAGACCCTACTCCTGCCAAATACAAAGAAAAGTTCATTCATGAATTCAGGCTGCTATTGCATAGGGCCAAGAAGAAGTATTTCCCTAGCATTGAGCAATGGCTGCAATCTATCACTTAGGCTGGAAGCTTAGATCTTAGTTTAGCCCTTTTTTCTCTTGTTCTTTTTGTTTCTTTTTTTTAGGTTCTTTTCTTTCCTTTGTTCAGACTTTGTTGTACGACTATTATATTTAATATAATCGCGGGGGGGGGGGGGGGAGTCGCTCCCCCCCACCCTCCTGTTGCTTCAAAAAAAATTACAGTGAGCAGTGGAGAGGTGATGAGTGATGTGAGCAGTGGCGAGGTGATTGATCGAGTGATGTGAGCTCGAGTGTATGACTGATGCTGTGCTTCTTCCTCGTCTATTTATAGTCGTGGGAAGTGACCAGCTAAGCAAAGGCGTGTCTCCTGAAGTCATGCGTGGCTCTTTGCGTGGGCTCCTGATCTTGAAGCTACACAGCGGCAAGGAAGGCTTTAGCAGAAACGCTGGCGCTCAGAGCACATGCATGGCCATCAGTGAAGAGGCAGTGCATGTAGTGCTGCACGGGACCCAGTGACAATAGCAAGACCTGAAGCTCGGCAACGGTGGCGCAGCTAGATTCAGGGCATGGCAGAGGGACGTGGCGAGTACATCTGCAGCAGCAACGTCCATGCGTCTACGATGGGGCTTCGTTGTCGAGCTTAGCGGGCTTCGTTGTCAAGCTGCTGCGTTCATGGGCATACTCACATGGGAGCATGAAGGCAGTCGGCGCGACGGGAACAGCGGGTCTCTGGAACGGCTGTTGTCTCAGTGTGATGATGATGGGCAGAAAATAGGTGCAGAGACATCTGAGCTGCTCAGCTAGATAAGTGGAGTTCCATAGATGAAGAAACATTGCCACGCCACGCATGCATGTGTGGCTGCTATGTGAAGGGATAAGCGATATGCAATGCAAGGGCTAAGCTTTACTCAGGGTAAAGTCAGAACTGATGCAGATATCAGTGAAACTTGGGAAGAAGAGTTTGGCTTCGGCACTCTGCATCTTTTCTCTCTCTCTCTTTTTCGGCTTCGGCACTCATCACAGCCAAAGGAGAGTGTCGATCGCCACTAATGGAAGCACCCCTGGTGCATCATTGGTGATTCCTAAGGTACAAGGATCTAGCTTCTCCATAGCTCCGGTGTAGTTTAATCAGACTACCCGACTATACTACATCTTTCTTTTGTTAGCGGCTCTCCACATCGGGCGGCATCTCGACGATGTGCAGCGGATCCTGGTTGGCCAATCCCCAGCTTGGGATGCCAATGGATATATATGTAGTCCCCTGGACATGCAAGGGTTCTTGGCCACGAGTGAACCTCTTCGAGGTAAAAGGAAACGGATCCGAGTCGGTTACGAACCCTTCCTTGTCCACATTTCCGTCTTTTGAAACCATAATTCCCATGTACGGAGTTCAAACAAGGCAAACTTGGACTCTACCTCATAGAGGTAGAAAATATAAAAATTTTAGTGTACACCGGGTCTCCATTTTTGGCCATCTTGGTTCCCAAAAATGTGTTGCCAAAGATCTAACCAGATTCAGACTCTTAGCCTGTGCAGCACCGCTTGTGGAGCCCATATCATTAGTTACAGAGTCCGATTGAACTCTTACATATTTGTTCCGGAAAATATGGAACGAGATCTACAACGTTTAATGTCAATGTTTTCTCATCGGAAACCATCTTGAACTCCAAAACCATGTTGCATTGAAGTGTTGTCTCATTCTGAACTGCGCGAATTGATCTTTGCTTTTGGATAAAACTTCTAGAAAGATTTAGGCATTGGGCCATGACTTTGGGGTTGCTTGTTGGGTTCCATGGACGTCCAGGGGAGTCTTCTATGCACCATGGGCCTATGGTAGCCCCTCTTGCATGGAGAATCGGCTTCATATCGGTGCTTCTCAAGATTGCCTTTACGTAGTATTTTCATCAGATTTTGCAACAAAGCACTCAGTCGACAATGTTAGTTGTAATAACACACAATTATGATGAGAATATGGTTGTTATCAGTACATAAAATGGGTTATTATAATGGTGCCAACAATCAACTAAGTGCTTGTAGAAAATTATGTGGAGCCTCCACTTTCCCCCAACTTTCTAACTCTGTCGGAGCTAGCTTCATGCAACATATCATAATTTGAGTCCCTAAGGGATGAACATCGAGTATCATTTCTGATTTTATTCTCAACCCAGATTTCTCCATGGTTGAATTGCAAAATATGCATACACAAAGGTGTAGAAGTTGCCATAATATCCCCGAATCATGCAACTGCGTTGTGCATCCAGCTATTTGCATCGTCTGGCCGCTGTCGATGATTGGGGAACCATTGGTTTCATTGACATTGTTGGAGCAAGTGAGCAGCCTGGCGCGAACCAGCAGCTACATGAATTGCTCGTAGTAGTCGTCACATGAACTCAGGCGGTGCTAGGCAGCTACTTTGCTAAGGGGGTTGGTGCATAGTGGAGACCCAAACTGTGTGTTAATCAGCTAGGCAAAGCAGCGCCAAGATGGCTCGCCTTCTTCACTTTCAACGTACACGCACCAGAATTGGGCGGTGCCGAGGAGGTTGAATAAGCCATTGTGGGCGGGGAAGTACGACTCACACTGGTTGAGGAATGGTTGCTATTTGGTTGATGTCGGCCAGCCTGCTGTTTTGAAGCAAAGGTGTAAAGTGAATCGGTTTTAAGAATGGTGGGGTTAAGTAAACGGTTTTATAGTTTAGGGGGTTATCCAGATTAGAGGCAAACTTGAAAGGAGTTATTTGGACTTCTTCCTTTTTAAAATTACCCACCAATCCATTACGAAAAAAGATAGCCCAAAATAAATCACTTTACGTTTTTAAATTTCCCACCATTGGCATTGCTAAAAGAGAATCTAAAATAGCTCATATAATTTTATTAAAGAATTTGTTGGAAAAGTAGCGATAATAAGCCAAGAATATATTAATAATTTATGCAATATAGTACAATACTGATTAGATTGTTGATGCTAGCTGTTATAGGACGAGGAAAGTACCAGAAATAATTATTTATATGTTCACGTTCTTTCTCAAATGCTAGTACGTGTTGGCACGCCAGTTGATGGAGTTGTTATTAGGCGTGGGAGGTAGCATTTAGATTGTCAGGAATGATGTTGTGTATACGTTGTTATTTTTATATGTTTCACGCTGTTTTATAATGCTGTGTTTGTTTTGATTGCCAGGAATGATGTTGGTGTACTAGCAGTCGTGTTTGCTGGTAACTGCAGATCCTCTACACAACACTATACAAAGTAACAGCAAAAGAGATCCATGGAGACACCTACTGAATACGTCAAGCGGTTCTTCCTTATTCTTGAGAGGGTCATGCTTGCCCGAATCGAGGTCCTCGTGTTCGTCATTGCTTTGCTCTACCTGCTAATGTTCATCCTGGATTTATGGCGTCGCCGATCTCATAGCTCGGCCATAAAATTTATCTTGCTGATACTTGATGCCATAGCCGACTCCACCTTCCTTTACACCATGGGGCAAATGCAGAGCGCGCCTTTCAAGAAAGATTTGTTCCCAGTCTGGGCCCTCGTGCTGGTCAACCTCCGGTTTAGTGGCTGCTTCATCTCGGCATACGGCATGCCTGACCAAGAGAATCGTCGCATGAGCGAGCTGTCCACCGTGATGGCATTCTCAACGGTGGCCTTCCTAAATGGCACACGCAACAGCCAGTTCAGGTACCCCATCTGGGCGATGTGGGTACTGCAGCTAGTCAGAAGTGTCTACTTGATAATGGCATATAATTTAGCCATCCAATCCTCCCTGCATGGCAGGAGTTCAGCGTTCCTTACGGTTTGCTCAGCGGCACTGAATCATGCTGATGAAGCTCCAGTGGTGAATTCGACTACAATGGCGGGCTATGGTTACCCAGTTTGTGGAGATCAATTGCTGAAGTTTCAGGTTAAGGCACCCAAGTACAATTTTCATCTAAGCACTGACCACAAGACGGGGCTCACCACACTTGAAACAGTTTGGAATGACAGAACTCTAAAGAACTTGAGCAGCAGCAAGAACACCGACGTCAAACTCATAAGAGATATGTGCATGTCTTTCTCAATGTATCGGCTGCTACGTTGCAGGTTTGATAATTTTTCCCTTCCCAGCAACACAATCAAGGAAATCAGAGACCTGATGAGCACAATTATGAAGGATGGCCCAGAGCGAACTTTCCGGATTGTTGAGTCAGAGGTAGCGTTCATCAACGACTACTTCTACACAAGGTATCCAGTGCTCTTCTTTAGGGGCTTTCCTCTCCCAGCTACTCTGCATCCATTGGCAACCATTGTTCTCACTTGTTGGCTTGGCCGGGATATCCAAAGAAGCTACAAGCCTAATAAGCCCGGTGAGACAGCTCATCTCATACACGGGGTGAACGTTGATCTCATCATAACATGGGTGTTCATGGGGGTCGTCGTGCTCCAAGAGTTTTGGAAGATGCTTACCTATTTGCTGTCAGACTGGACGAAAGTAACGGTGCTATGTCAGTTCATTCCCAAAGATTCAGAGTTGCAGTCGAAATGGCTCAAATGGCTCATACAAAACTTAGTTTGGCTTCTCTGCACACCAAGGTTCAAAATAGTTAAACGCTGGCACTGGAAGATCAATCAGTATGAATTCATACAATCCTATGTTTACAATCCTTGGAAGTCAAACCTTTTCTTCTACTTGAGCCTTGGAATCTTCCCAAAACATGCTAAAGGTGTGAAAGTAGGGAAAACCATCAAGCTACCAGAAGAGGTGAAGGCTGCCATCTTGAAGTCAATATGTTCAATGGATTTAGAGAAAGAATTTTTGAAGGGAGATGACCTACCTTCTCTCAATAAGGCACGCATGGAAATTCGGAGTGAGATAAAGTGGGCTTTCAAACTCAGCACATGTACTCACACCATTCTCGTTTGGCATATAGCAACCAGCATGTGCGAGATTGAGCTTGCTCAGCACTACAACACAAGCTTAACCGACTCAGAAGTACTGCGTGCACTGAAGTCTGCAAAAGGCTGCTGTTCTTCTTCGCAACCATACATTATAAAGCTGCAACGGCTTGAGTATGCTATACGAGCAAATTTCAGTGTTGCTAATAGCATATCAAGGTACTGCGCCTATATGATCGCTAAAGTACCGGATTTGCTACCTGACAGTTCCTTTGTCCCAGAACTTATTTTAGAAAGCACCGTAGAAGAGGCTTCCAAGATTCTTGAAGGTTGTGACAATCTGCAAAGCATCTACAGGAGGTTAATGAGGGAAGGGCAAATGAAAGGTAATACTGCGGATGACATCTGGCTAATGATGCGGAGGAACAGAGCAAGTGCTGTGATCTTCCTGACGCTTCCTGCTTCCTTTCTTTGATCAAAGTAAAATCATTCCGTTGTTTCTGCTCAGGAAACGAAGGTGGCAATGGGAGGGATGGCAACCGGGATACAAACCGCTCCGATGCTGTGATTGATGTGGGTGTAGATGAAGACCACAATCTGACGGCTGGAGATGGTGACGACACCGACGATGTGGTTCCTTCTCAAGAGAGAATAATCACCAAGGGTGCACAGCTGGGCCGATTACTGATCGAGAAAATCAGTGATGATGTTGCTCGTTGGAAGCTCCTATCAGAGGTATGGGCGGACCTGCTGGTGCATATAGCTCCTTCGTGGAATACGGACGCGCATAAGAAACACCTTGCAACGGGCGGTGAGTTCATAACCCATGTTTGGGCCATTCTTTCCCACTGTGGCATCGAAAGCAGCAAGCTCTGGCCGGAGGAAGTACCAGAAGATGGTCAACTTGGAGCAACTGGACGTGAACAAGATACAGTGCAACAACAATCTGTTCCGCCTACAGCAAGACGTCCATCGACTGCTAATCAAGAGAAAATGCCATCGAATAACAGTTTGGGTCGCGCGCAGCAAAATCAAGTAAGTCTGTTCTATTTTCAGTCAAAAACAAAAGTAAGTCTGTTCAACCATGACAGCTCATATCTTTATCAAATACTAAATCTGCACAATCCCTTCTGCTTTGAAGAGTACTGGTCAAAGCCAAATGCGAAAGCCAGATAACTTCCAAAGGTCGGAGCGAACCGAAGATGACCAAACTGACCTCCAGGAGGACCTAACAGGTGTGACCAACGAAGAAATAAAGACGTCAGCTGAAAAGGTGATGCCATATTGCAGATTTCATTCAGATAAAGCATTGTAATGCATCATATCCTGAAACATCTTCCAACATGAACAGAGCAACCGGGAGACATCCACTGCCAACACAAACATTACGAAGGTAGTGAGGCCTGACTCACGAAGGGAAGGCAGACCACTCCAGGACCCAGAGCAGCGGATCACCAAAAATGTCCAAGTCATCAATATAAACAAACCCGAAGTCCTGCCAGAAGAAATTGACGTCTCAGAATCAATAAAATCAACCTCAACCGGTATTTACTTGACAACGTCAAATGGTATTTTTACGCAACAAAATTATGTCATGAATCCATTCAACTTTGTCAATTGGCTTCTGCAGATTACATGGTAAGCAACGAAGATTTGCCAACTATAGAGTACATCAAATCCTCCTCACCAGAAAAAATATTAGTGGACTACGGTGAGTACAAATTAAACAGACAACGGATGGAATGTCTGCTAGATCCTAAAGCTTACATCAACAGTGAGGTATGTACTTATTTCAGATCATATATATGTCGTTCTATATAAACCTTAACACCCCCATATAACCAGAATTGTAACTTCCATCACAGACTGCAAATGTCTGCATACGTCTGTTAAGGGAGAAGTGTACCATAAATGACAGGGAAGATGGAAGTGTGTACCTGGAGACAACATATAACTCTAAAATTCTGTGGCGGGATGCCGAATCTGAAATAGAAGAAAAGGATAAACATCATCATTCCTTCATAATAGAAAGGGCACAAACATATCTGAAGCATGATATGGTACAGACTGCATCTTTCTTGAAAAAAAATACATGTATATACTATGGCTAAACCTTATTACCTGCGCCATCTTATAGGTTTTTTTACCAATTAATATTGAAGAAAAACACTGGTACGTTGGGGTTGTAAACGCACGGAAGCATGAGATACAAGTGCTAGATTCATTGAATTATGAACTGGGTGATGACGACCTAGTCAGAACGGTGAGCCATTACAAAATCGTACTCTTCATTGCCTACTATTAATCCAAAGTTTACCACTAATGCTATTAACTGTACAAAACAGTTGAAAGGACTGGAGAGGCATTTTGACCAGGTCAAAAAGCTAGAGTCGTTTAAACCAGGTGAAAAGTGGAAGGACACCCAGGTTACAAAATGGCAAATAAGACGACCTATTACACATAGGATGCAGTTTGATGGGTACATTGCAGACCTTTTCTTTTAAGTATATTCAACATCTCTTTATTAGTGTGTGCTCTAACGAATCCTTAACAACCATGCAGCATGTCATGTGGTTTATTCATGATCAAGTTCTTTGAGTGTTGGACAGGAAATACATTATCTCCAACTTTTGCACAGGTACTGAACACAAATATAATTAATTTCATTCCAAAATGTACTTATTTAGCTCTTATACTTCCCACTAACATTCTGTTTCATACCTACCGAGCAGAATGATATCACTAATTTAAGGTGCAAATTAGCTGTCATTTCGGTTAACGATCCCCTGAACAAAGAAAAAGGAAGTCCAGGTTACAAAATTACCAACACCGACAAACCCAATTCAGAAGACAAGGATATTTAAGTTTCCCCAATTGGGATCCTTGCTCTCTCCACCAACCAAAACTAAGGAATTGCCATATTTTAATTATGCAAATATGCGATGTACCAATTATTACTCATTTTTGTTTCATTACATTTCTACTATACATACTAGCCCCTTAACCTGTGCATCTGCACGGGCAAGAAATTTATATACCTTCTATATTATCATTCTTGTGAAATTTATATGATTGCAATAATAATGCATATTAAAAGCTATAGGAATTGTGTACCTCCTCAAAAAATGTAATTTATATATGATGGAACATATTTTTTCAGTAACAAAAACACATTATCTCAAAAAACGTGACTTCTATGTATTCCATTTGGCATCAACTTATAATTTGAAAAACCCACCTAGTTCCTTTTGGTCCCTTTTTTTTTTGACGTGTCATTACATATTGGACTAGTTATTAATCTGGTTTATGTTTGACATAATATATTTTCTCGAGTCCAGATTTTGATGCTTCATTATAAAGTTTTGGTTGTTGCTACTTTCATATCTTTCAACCGTCTAACATCTCGTGGATCTATCTGTCCATCAGTAGAAAAATTAATACTGTACCTAGAAAATACATAGTCTAAAGCTGAAGCGGCAACAATTCCTCGTCCGTACAGCAATTTGGGAGACGTGGACACTGCATAGGCAAACATGCATTTTCGGCAACGATTCCTCATCCGTACAGCAATTTGGGAGACGTGGACACTGCATAGGCAAACACGCATTTTCCAGACGTCGTGTCCTAATTTTACTGTGCCGCTTCGGCTTCGTTGGTGCACTCCCTCACCCATCAGCACGCACATGCACTTTTTGCTTTGCCTTCTACAGTACCTGCTTGAGCTGATGTCTGACTATCTTTTCGGTGCTCTGTGGTTCCTCGGGGCATAGGATAACCAATGGAGAGAGACTCAATGGGACCCGGCCTGCAGGACACACCCTTCAGATGCGAAAAGATGCATTGGTTTGTTGCATAGTACTAGCAGCCGTCCACCATAAAGTTTTCAACCGTTCCAACCGAGCCGGACCGGTAAGTCCGGTTACCGGTCGGTAACCGATCAAACCGACCAAAACCGATGAAAACCAAATAAAATTTGTCAAACTTTCAAATTCATTTCAAATTCAAAATCGAAAACCGATAAACCAAAGAAACCGAACCGGGCCGATAAGTCCGGTTACCGCGATAACCGACCGGTTACCGACGGTTTTGCAAACCCACAGCTACCTCACCTATTATTGCTTTTGCATAGAGGACCTTACAAGCATTCAAAATTATATAGTGATCCTTCAAATCAATTACCAACTCACATATTAAAAAAAATTTAAAAATATTTTGCATTGTTTACAGTAGTTCAGTAACATTTTAACCTAAAGTTAGTTATTTTTGCCTATTGGCGCGGTGGAGCGCGACTGCTTATCTAGTTACTAAAACATGTGAAATAATGTGCCTAGCAAGGTTGGTGTAGGCGACTGGTTTTCTACTTGTCATATCTAACTGGTGAAACATTTTTTTCTCGGTCCGGAACAAAATGCTTCTTCGTTCGAATCATTTTTATCTCCGGCTGAAACATTAGAGAGGAAGAAGTGATGGAACCGGGCTCTTTTTACTTGTTGGGCTGCTGATGGGCTGGGTGCCCCATCGGGCTTTCGTGGTAAGAGGTCTCCTCCACGCGCGCGGTAGATATCTGGAAAAGGGCCCGGTCGTTCTCGGCACCGATCTGCGCCGCCATCGTCGATTCCGATCATCTCCTATCCTCACATCTTCTTCATCTCGATCTGCCTCGTCGCAGCTTGCTCGCGGTGGCCGCATGGACCGCCCCAAGAAGAGAGGCGGCGCGGTGGCCGGCATCCCCGATGACGCCCTCGTGGAGATCCTCTCGCGCCTCCCCGTGAAGTGCCTCCACCGGTGCAAGTGCGTCGCGAGAGCTTGGCACGACCTCATCGACGACCCGCTCCTCCGTAAGGTTCTGCCCCAAACCCTAAAGGCCTCTTCGTCATGGACAAGGAGATCCGCAGCGACCGCGACGAGGGATGTCACCTCGTTTTCGTCGACCTGCGGCCCGCGAGGTCCGTGCCATTGGAAATCAAGCCTCGCTTCTCCTTCGTGAGGAAGCCGCCTGAGAATGAGGTTCTCATTCTCTCAGACTACTGCAACGGGCTACTACTCTTTCAGATCGCCGTGTATGAGGAGGAGTCACTTGATGAATCGGACGATGAGTCACTTGATGATGGATCGGTCGACAAAATTGTGTACAATCCCGCTACAGAGCATTGGGTGGCCGTCCCCCCTGCGGATGCCAGTATCCTGAGTTTTTTCAATGCCAGAGCTATCTGGCTTTCAATCCGGCTGCCTCTTCTCACTTCCACGTGGTCCAGTTCTGGACTGAACTTTGAGGAGGATGGGAAGATAAAGGCTGTGATAACTGTGCATGCCTACTCATCTGAAACCCAAACATGGAGTCACAGCCAAGAGGAAGGGGAACTGGAAAGTTGGCGTCATCTGGGCGCAAGACCTCACCTGGGGCCCCATTGCGCCTTTGTTAACGGCATGCTGCATTTCATGATTGATAATACAGAAGATCAGATTGCTGTTGTAGACGTGCAAGGGAAGACACGATGGGTCATCCCAGTGCCTGCAAAGGCTCGGGGCATACTGAGACGAGGTCATCTTGCTCGTTCCCAAGGGAGCCTGCATTACATCAGCCAAGGATCTGTTGTTGATCAGCCACTGTCCATCTGGGTTCTTCAGGACTACGATACGCAAGAGTGGGTCGTGAAGCACAGAGTGAGCTTTCTGGACATGTTTCTGTCACAAATGTGGCCAAGCCATTTACAAGTCTATGATGTGGTCGCTATGCATCCGGATAGAAACTTGGTTTTCCTCATCGATTACCAGAAAGCAAATCTGATATCATATGACATGGATCATAAGCTACTGAGTGTTATCAGCACTATAGAAAAGCCTTGGAATGGGAATTTTGTACCTTACGTTCCTTATTTCTTAGAGTCATCAGCGCTTACAAATAAGCCCTAAACATGCAGCATCCATCTATGGAGTCATAGCTAGCAACTTGGTTTTAATTAGTAGAATTGATACACTCTGCTCATGCTAAGAGTATCCCTTCTTATGCTTTTGGTCTATTTAATACTGCAAGCAGTTGAGACATTCATATTAGATAGATTTGTATGCTAGTTATATTAATGATGCAGTTGCCCAAGTTGCACAATTTCTGATTGCTAGAATTTAAGTTTATATACTTCAAATGCCACCTTCTGGATGTCAGAAACGAACAAATACATTCTACCACCAGAATGGTAATTACCTGACAAACTGCATTTCCTGTTTGTGGCCTTATAAGCTATCAGTGAGTAGTTACTAGTAGTTACTATATGCTTTTGTTAAATCGGACTTTTGTATATTTTTAGGACAACTTGGTTCATTGTATGTTTATTGAAATGTTTAATATGAAGACTTAGAAAATTAAAAGCTGCTTAGTTTCTTTTTAAGGACAATAGGGGGCATATGCGATGTTGAATGCACGATACATTTAAATTTTTTCTTGTGTGTTGGATAAAAACTAGAACCTTGTAATTGGAGACTTCGACCAGATCGAGCTTTCTTGTAGATTTTGGCTTCCTTGTATATTGATTGCTTGGCTCTGCCTTGGTCGAACTGTTAGCTGCATTGATTTTTCACAAACAGGGCACCACATGGATGCCTTGGTTGTTGGTTTCATAAACGAAAGAGTTTTTAAACTTAGTGTGAGTGTAAACCTGTACTAGAATGTACTGGGTTTAAGAGTGCTCAAGCATACTGCTCCTTTGAGCACCTGACACGAAACCATCGGGCTTGATGCAACACGCATTTAGTGTTCATTATTCTCCTTGTTATGACAGACGGAGCTTACACAAGACTCAAGTGGGTATAAAAAACTAAGGCTAGTCGCAATGGGAGATTTCATTTTATTGTTTCAAAGAGTGCCACGTAAGCAACAAAACAATTATTCTGTATTGGAAATTGTTGTTAGAGTGATCACACAAACATTTTAAACCATTCATAGAAAAGGGTTCAGAAAAAAATTGTCTTACGATCATATGAGCTCTCATTGAGAACCAAACCACTGATCCACTGTCATGATCGATGGGCCTGACCAAGTAGCATCAACAACCAAGGCCCAGACCAGGAAGAATCATCGTGAGTTTCAAACTCGCAAGCCCAACACCAAATATGGCTCAAGCTGAGTGCAAATAATTAAGCAAGTGAGGCCTAATGTCGTCGGAGTGCCGGCTGGATGATAAATAGCACACGTAGAGTTCAAGGAAGGTTGTTGAATATGTAATAGGAAGAATCTGAGTTCCTTGTATCCCCCATTTCTTTTAACTCTGTCTGTAATTCTTCCCTTTTCCTATAGTTTAGAGTCTATAGTTCTGCCGCCATAATTCAATCGAGTTGGTGAGACTTTGGTATCATAGCAACAATCTTGGAGTTCCTAGACCACGCCAAGAAACCTAGATACATGACAACTAAGCAGAAGGAAGCAAAGGCAAGGGACCAGAGCAGATGGAAGATCTCGTGAATCCGCTAACGTGGATGAAGGAGCAGGGAGGAGACACAAACTCCTAAGTCATAAGCACACTCAATCACAGAGCTAAAGCCTCTATAGTGGTAGATCTTGCAAACTGGAAGCTAGATGAGTTTAAGTGATAGCTCAACTAACTTCCAACAATACAATGCTGAAGATCCTACCGGCGGACCTACATATATGCCTTCATTTCTGCTGCCCCCTGATGGGGATCTCGCGTTACAAGTCACGGAATCTCCTATGGAGATGGAGGAGCCATGCATCCGCGACTTCGAGATCGAGTGCCATTGGGTGAAACACGTGCTACTTGAAGTACAAGACAATGAGTGACCAATACCTATGGCTCTGCCCCTCCACCCCTACCTCCACTCCCTGATGAGTTGAATCTTGTTGATCTTCCACAACACAATCCTCTGTGTCGTGGCCCTCTGCCTAAGTTAGACTTTGCTTATTTTGGTGCTGATAAGCCTATACATTTTGGGAAAAGAGGTGTTAGTCATATCTGGTAAACAAGTCTTGGGTTCATGTTGCAATTCTAAATCTTTCTACATCTGTAAACTTGGGAGAAGTTTTGTGCTAAACACAAAACTCAAAAATTTTGGTAGAGATGAAATCTTTCCAAACCCTTTTGTTAGATTTTTTTGGTAACCATCAAGTTGGCACAGTGGCAAATTATATCGAGATTTTTGAAGGATTGATGCACTTTATGTTACTTTACAAATTCATAATATGATCATATGTTCTTTGATTTGTGGAGGGTTTGCGAGATAAGGTGCGAGAAGCGTTGGTCTTCCAACGCTCAGAAGAACTCATGGCACTACTACCTCTCTCACGCTGTTGCAAAAAAGAAGAGGTTGGATCATGTAAGTGTAAGGACACTTGGCATCCAAAGCCTTCTGGCCATGGCCACCGAGGGGCGCCACTCTAGGGCTTCCAGTTACTGTCGTCGCTGGTGAGTCCATGGGCCGCAACATAAACAACCAAGGCCCAGATAAGGAAGGAATGTCGTGAGCTTTGAGCCCGCAAACCCAACACCAAGTATGGCTCGAGGGTGTGCGAGATGAGCAAAGTGAACCCTAGCGCCGCCGGGTGGAGTATAAATAGAAGGATAGTAAGACCCCCACCCCCTTCCCCCCTCAATTTCTCTAAACCTTGTATGCAATTCTTCCCTTCCTAGTTCGGCGGCGGCCATAGTGCCATTTCACACCCATCTGGCAGCACGGCCATGGACCGTCCGAAGAAGGGAGGCATGGTGGCCGGCCTCCCTGACGACCCTTTAGTGGAAATCTTCTCTCATGTTCCCATCAAGTCACTCTGCCGGTCCAAGTGCGTTTCCAACGCATGGCGCGATCTCATCGCCGACCCCATCCACCGTAAGAAGCTGCCCCAGACCCTCGAGGGCATCTTCTATGCCCAAAACCTCTTCTATGCCCAAAACCAGCACGAGGGCATCGAGGGCGACGGGGTTGGCGGCGGTGACGGTGATGGTGTTGACGGCAGCAACGGCTCTAGCGGCGATGGCGAGAACGTCTCCGGGCAACTTGCCGGCGGCAAGGTCGTTTATAGCAACCGCCGAGGCACTGGTCGTTTCATCGATCTGTCGGGGCGATCTGTGCCCCTCGTGGACCCTTCCTTCTCCTTCCTGACGGAGGTGCCCGGAATAGAGGACATCAGGCTCCTGCATGGCTGCAACGGGCTGCTGCTCTTCAGGTACGGCCGGAATCCTCACTCATCTCGTTCGCTGGGCTACATTGTGTGCAACCCAGCCACAAAGGAGTGGGTGGCTGTGCCCAACTCCGGTTGGAACTCGGATTCAGAGATAGAGGATGAGGACGAGGACGAAGAGGAGTACGCTATGGAAGAATGTGAGCTCCATTACCTGATCTACGACCCTTCTGTGTCCTCACATTTCAAATTGATCCAGTTCTTGCAAGTAATTTCTAGTGTTGACAACTGGGTAGGGGTGCTCACCTACTCTTCAGAGACAGGGGTTTGGACTAACGGGGCAAGTGAACAGCCATTGGAAACTGTATGTGAAGACCAAGAGTTGAGTAGTTTCAAAACCGTAGCGTCCTGGTTGTGACACCCCATGTCACTGATGCCCAACAGATGCACACTCACAGACTGAACTGAACCTCGAACCAAATTCCAATTCAAATTCGAAATGCAAATTTCAAATAATGGCCAAACACATGCTTGTGAAGAAACTCAAATTTTTGCATAACAACTTGGATAGAAAAAAATACCAGTGGATAGCCCTACTCAAGAGATAATTTTGGAGAATTTTTGGTGATTTTATAAATTCATTTGACAGCTCAATAAAATCCCCAAAGCTGAAAAAGTGATCAACTTTGAAATGCTGCCATTTGAAATTCCTTTGGATTCCAGATGTGCATGTTGGCCAGTTTATAGAACTTTTCAATAGCTTTCCAACGGTACCAAATTTGTGAATTTTGGAGTTCAATTGCTAGTCCAATTGATGTGCCAAAATTGGGGAAAAATCAGAGTTTGAATAATTCGGGAAAAAGAAAAGATGCCGCCGGTCCCACCTGTCATCGACCCCTCTCTCACTGCGCGCGTCGGAGCCGTTGCTCCACGTTGCCGTCGACGAACGGCGACGCAGCGCGGCGCCCTGGCCCGCCTCCGACCGCGTCGCGACGCCAAAAACGGTCTCCCTCGCTTGTCCGAAGCCATTCCCCGCACTCGCCCTCCTTTCCCCGCGCTCTACCGTGCTCCACCCGCCATTGCCGCCGCCCGTGCAGCTCAACGTCGCGTCGAGGTCCCTCCCGGATGAGCTGAACTGCACATCGACGCGCAGCGTAGCCCTCCAGCCCACCATGGCCACCTTTCCCACTCACCCGCCGTGAGCAGCGCCAATTTGGCGTCTTCTTCCTCGAGGCCAGCAAACGAGCTCCATCGCGCCTCATTGAAATTGCTCTCTTCCAGGTGAGCTCCTCGCCTTTTTGTTGTTCTCTTGGGTGTGCCACTCTGTCACCCTCCTCTACGGCTCACCTCGTCGCCCTGTTTCCAGTCGACGCCCTGGATTTGGAGATTTTCCCCATCGCCGGAGTTCACCGCCGCGAGAAGCTTCCCGCTCCGACCACCTTCCGGCCATCCCCATCGTCAACCGTGCTCGTGCCAAGCTCTGTCACGTCGCGAGCATTTCCTCGTCAAACACCGCGAGCCCTCGTCGTCGCCGAACCTCCGCTACCCACCATTGCTCGTCGCCGCCTCGCTCCGGTTACCCCCCCTCCGCTCCGAGCCATCGAGGTGAGCTCCCCGTTGCGCGCGCTGCTCAACCGTGCCAGCCGTGTGTCTTCGCGCACGAGTGGCCGGATCGATTTGTGGCTAGTCCAGATCCTTTGTGGCCGAGACCCTGTGGCCATTCATGTGGCTCAGATCTGACTGGTCCGCCATTTTCAAATCCTTTTCGAATTAATTTAAATTCCCAGAAAATCGCAGAAATTTGTAAAATTCATAATAAATCGAATATACCTCTAAAAATTATGAAACCAATTTTGTTAGCTTCCTTATGCTCAGATCTACTTAAATAAAAAGTCAAAATCTTACAACTCATTTTCCTGTTTTCTGTAAAATTGTAATTGATGCAAGACTTGTTTAATCCCTATTAAATTTTCTGTTGCTCCTTAAATCATAAACTCTTGCATGCTTGTAATGTACCTGCTAACACACTTACAGAGAACTTTTCCACTGTAATATCCTGTTTCATTAATTACTTATGATTTAAATCGTGCTCTGCATTGTTTAAATTATCGTAAATAACCTGTAAGGAAACAAATCATCAAACTTCACAGTAAATTACTTCCAGTGGTGGATTTCACCAGAAAAATGCCACTGGACATAAATTCATTTTTTAAATCAAATTATTTATTTAATCCACTCAAGTTAATTAAATGGTTAACTTAATTAAAAATCAATGAAGGAAATACTTCAGACGAAATTAATTAACAAAGTTAATCATTTGCACTTACAGTATAAATGATTGTCCCATCAAGTAATTAAAATCTTTATTGCATCATTTTATTGCATCTAACATGCATTTCTCCTTGTCATGACATATAGTATTCGAGGTGGCCAGGAGCAGGTGGAGGACCATGATGCTGAACTACTCAGGAGGAGCCACTGACTGATCCCTTGCTGATTGTGCTTGTGATAGCGTCGTTCTTGAGCCAGGCAAACCCCGGTGCATGCCTACCTATTTAGATTTTTGTTTATCACTTGATTGGGGCTAGTAATTGATTGTGCATTAGGTTTATTAGGAGTTGATGTGGAACCCTAGAACTGCATTAGGATTACCCTTCTATATCCTACCTTGTGTCCTATTTTGTAGATGTGGTCTAGGTTAACGTTAGAGCTTGCTATGCTTAGTGGCTAGCGGACGGTAGAAGACGAGTGGTAGGTCCCACTCGCATGATAGGAACCACCCTGGATTGTACTAGATGGATTTAGGATTTGTTGAGACCGGATGGGGAATTGTTTGTATAGGATGGATGGAGAAGGCTGGGCCTTCATAATGGTAGCCCCGTCTGTGTCGGTTAAGGACCGTCCGTTGTTGGCCCTGTTGAGCAAGTTCGAACGTACTGATCACATGCTAGTGTTCTATGGGCCTAGTAAACTTAGTAGCTTAGCAATTGTGGGGACGACATCACCGCCTGCTGCTACGGGGGAATGAGGGAAGCCACCCACGGACGACGGCTGGGCCGGGTGTTTTGTGGGCCCAAGACTTCCGCCGGGAGCAGCAGATTGAGTCGGCTTTGCGGGTTCTTTGTAAAAGGTTGCCATATGTGGACTTTATGCTGCATATGTCGTGTGGTCAGGTTTTCTCCTGCAGGATGTACATCGATGCCGCCGCTCTCGGTCAAGAGCAACCTTGTTCAGTGCGCCACCTCATAGTGTGATATGATTGATGATGATGACTAGTACTTATATTCATTGTATCTTATTACTGCTATATTGATGATCTGATGTATTGTTACTTATATCTGTTTTAGCTATATGCACACTGCTTTATTTGATAAGTACTTAACTTGAAACTAAAACTTGAAAGTAAGGACCAAGTAATTAGTGCGGTTTTATGCTATCGAGTCAGCCACCCTTTTGTAGCCTTGCATATTAGGAGTCGGCTGTAGTTAGCCTTTTGACGGGTAAGTCTTGCTGAGTATTAGTTGCTCAGGGTTTGGCTCTTTATGATTTTATTGCAGGTAGCACCTTTATCCCTGACTCTACTGGTGGAGGTGGACAGTGGGATGGCCAGCTTCCCTTTGGTTGGACAGCCCACTGGGAGACCGAGGAGTGATCTCCTCTTGAGTTCGCATTTTCAATGCTTTGGATGCGGATTCTTATGTATCGTGAGCGTGTGCGCTTCCTGTATCTTTATTTCCTTTGAATTTGTATCGTGAAACTTCCGCTGTGCGACTCTATGTTTTAATTGGACTAATGTAATCACTTAAAGACTTAATTTGTGCTTTTTATATGTTGTACGGTTGTGTCTGTTCATCAGCGCTATACCGACTCGATCCTGCGAAAAGCGGAGACGCTTCACTGGTTGGGCAGTGCTGTTCTTGAGGGCATGCTGCATTTGATCGTCTCCCACATTCAGAAAGACGGGAAGCTGGTAGTCGCGCTTGATGGAGACGGGAAGACACGCAGGGAAATCTGTTTGCCGGAGAATAGTGATTTTCGTCGCTCTGTACCTGCATTTGTTGGTCAATCCCAAGGGCGCCTGCACTGCATCAGTGAAAGCTATAATCCAGAGGGGCATCCGGACCACAACTTTTCGCAGATCACCATTTGGGTTCTTGAGGACTATAATTCAGATGAATGGTCAGTGAAGAACAGTGTGAGCTCTTTGCAGCTGTTCGGAAGAATTAGCCTGGACCAATATAAATACAATGTGGTCGCCATTCATCCAGATCGCAATTTGGTTTTCTTTGTTCAGCATTGGGATCGAAAATTGATATCATACAATATGGATAGCAAGGAAGTGCGTGATGTCTGCACGCTAGAAGACGGCTCTGAGTCTATTGCACCATATGTTCCCCGTTTCTCGGATTCACCAGTGCTCACAAATAAGCAGCAGTGAAGTTTGTTGCTTCTGGCGAAGCTAGTGACTCGGGGTAATTCAGGTGATGTATTGACTACTGTTTGATCATTCATTCATGCTTTTCGTTTAAAAATAAAGTTACAAGTTTGTTGTATTCTTGAAATACTGCATGCCAGTTGAAACATGTAAGGCGATCCTCATAATCTGCGTTCTGTATTGTTGAACAAAAACTCCCACGAACGTGGCTGAACAAAAACTGATAGCTTGTAGATGCAGACTTTGGATAGAGCAGAGCTTTGCTTATAAATTGATCACTGATTACTAGTCTTTTCTTTAGCAATATTGTTGAATATTAGTATTGCCTTGTACGTAGTCAGTTGTTATTTTATAGCGATCAACAACTGGGCTAACAATTATGCAACTAAATACGATCTGGTTAAAAATAAAGTTACAGGTCTGAATCATTAACTCAGGTGATATATAGACTACTGCTTAATCATTCATTCATGCTTTTGGTTTAAAATGAAGTTACAAGTCTGTTGTATTCTTGAAATACTGCATGCCAGTTGAAACATGTAAGCTGAGCCTCATAATCTGCGTTCTTTTTTACTTGTACATGATAATATGTTAGCAAGTTTCCAGGCCAAATATTAGTAAGCTGAGCCTCATAATCTGCGTTCTTTTATTCTTCAAGTGTCATGTTGCTTACGTCCATATGGCAAATCTTTAACATAGCCACCGGACTTCCTGTGCCGCATAATACAAAGCATATTCTAAATGACTGGCTTAGGTCCAAGGGAGTCATAGGAAAAAAATTTAATCCATGTAGGGATGGCTGCCATGTTTTCATCATTATGCCATAATGATATTGTGTCTAACAAAAAACAATGATTTCTTGTTACAGGTGATCCTCAATGGCACATACTAGCTTTGTTTTTGAAGGCATTTGCAAAAGGAAGCCTACAGAGAAGAGTTGGTGAAAGTTTGCTATCTATTGGAAGTAGAAGCTATGGATATCTTGGCCAAGAATGGGTGGCCAACGCATAGTAGACTTTGTGTTTCATCCTTTAATCATTCTCAGACTTTGTAATAGTTGTGACTGTGGGCTGATGCAAACATGCAAAAGGCCAGAATTATTGTTTCCTAAGTCAGCACCTAGTTTTTGTTTGTTTAATTAGAAGGATATATGTATGAACTATTTTTGAAGCGGAAGGATGTATGAACTTGTGCTGGTTTCTGAAGATTGGATAAAATTAAACCTCCAACGTTTGGTGGAGAGCTGTTTGACCTGTGCTGCTCTAGCTAACTTATCTGAGTTATGGCTACATGATGGCACTTTGTTCCCATCAAATCAAGCCATGTACTTTAGTAATTTCTGCATCTATGATGTTAAGGCTGCATGCTTTGGGATGTAGTTGGATTTTAAGTAGGCAGCAGAGGTTATTTTGTTAAGCTACTATATTAATTGTATTATAGTGTATTTTTCGACCGTTGCACAAAGACAATATTAATTGCGGAAAAGATTGTATTGGCAACACCTCAAAGCATGTTTGTAAAACACGCATCCAAAACTACATATTTCCAAGAAATGTACCCCTCTCGTCCTTTTAGTTCGTCGCGTCCTCTGCTAGCCGCAGGGCCAGGGCGGGCTACACGGCGGCGCGTTGAGGATGAGAACGGTAGTTTCGAGGAAGGATCGACCCGGAATAGAAATTGAATACAAATTAGTCATTTCAGTTTTTCTTAACTTTATGAAAATGGTCACAAATGTCATATGTAAAACGGAGAAAGTATTGTATGGCAATGTTAAAAAAAAAATATCGTATGGCAAAAAATCACATCTGAAACTGCAGATTTCCGATAAATGTACCCCGATGCCGTCTTCCCCATTCCCTTCCCCTCCCACTCCCCACTCTGCAGTCGAAGCTGAATAGCAAGATTTGCTAGGATTTAAGAAAATCCCCAATTCCGCCGGCGATTTGGCTTCTGATTCGTCTTCCTTGGCACCGGGCCGAGCCTTCGCCGTCGATCCCGACCCTCTCCGGTGGCCGGTACGCTCCAACCCTCCCTCCCCTCGCTTCGTTTCCTTCTCTCGCCGGCGTCCCCTCAAACCTCCATCCCTGCCTTCCGCTTCGCAGCTTGTCATGGACTGCCCCAACAGGAGCGCGGTGGCCGGCCTCCCCGACGACGCCCTTGCGGATATCCTCTCGCGCCTCCCCGCCAAGTTCCTATGCCGGTCCAAGTGCGTCTCCAAGCCCTGGCGCGATCTCATCGCCGACCGACTCCGCTGCAAGAAGCTCCCCCAGACGCTTGCAGGGTTCTTGTACGGCAGCCTCGAGACCGAGGACAGTGACAGTGGCGAAGATTGGAGCACCGACGATTGCTACAGTGCGGAAGGACAGCACTACATCAGTGATGACATCAATGGTTCCAGCGATGAGGATGGCCACAATTGCAGAGCTGAGGACGGCAATGGAAGTGGCAGCAGTAACAAGAACTTGACTTCTGACATCAATGGGCATTTCATTGATAATTGCAGTGGTGAGGTCAGCCACAATTGCAGGGGTGAGGATGGAGATGGAAGTGGCAGCAGTGACAAGAACTTGACTTCTGACACCCATGGGCATTTCATAGATTTGTTGGGGAGACCTGCGCCTCTTGTCGACCCTTCTTTCTCCTTCCTGAGGAAGATGTCCGGAATTGGCTCAATCACCCTCTTGGATTCCTGCGGCGGGCTGGTCCTTCTTGGCAATCACCGGGATTCAGACATGACTAGCACCCCCGGCTATGTTGTGTGTAACCCTGCCACTGAACATTTGGTGCTTGTGCCTAGCTCCCGCTTCGTATGGATTTCTATGGAAGAGCTCCTGTTCAACAGCGACGATGATGATGAGGGACCATGTGTTGCCACTTATTTGATTTTTGATCCAGCCATCTCACTGCACTTCCAATTGATTGAGTTCTGCCATACACCAAAAAAGGCAGTGGTGAACACTTACTCATCTGAAACTGCGTCATGGACTGACTGGTCTGGTCAACTGAAGCAGTGGAAAAGGAGAGGTAAATGGAATATGTTCCGAACCATATCATCGATGCGGGATAGCATGGTTTTTAACAAAATGCTACATTTGATCGTCAGCCCCCGTAAAGGACCAGAGCTGATAGCTGCAATTGACGGGGAAGGGAAGACATGCAAGATCATCCCCTTGCTAGAGAATCGTGGTTTTCCTGTCTTTGTTGGTGTATCCAAGGGACTCTTGCATTGCGTGAGTGTGAGTTGTGACACCCCTGTGTCACTGCTGTCTAAGGCCTGTAAAATACCCTAAAAATTTGAACCAAATTCAAAGCAAACCAAATCTGAATTGAAATCAAATTGTTCAAATAAATGTTAAACCATTGCTTGTGAAGCAACTCAAAATTTTCAATAACAACTTGACCCAAACAAAAATTCTGCAGCAAGCTCATCAGAAAAGAGAATTTTGGAGAATTTTTCAGAATTTTTCCAATTCTGGAAGTGCCTCTAAAAATTCAGTGAATGTCACGCAAATCCTAATGTTCCTCGAATTTTAATTCGAAATATGTAGCTCAAACCTGTATGGTCCCAAAAGTAAAGTTGGAGCTGGATCTGTGCCCTAACACCTCAGAATTTCTGGTGATTTTTGGAGCATGGGAAGCACCCGGAATAATTCGTGGAAATGCGCTGGATTTAATTCCTGAAAAATGCGAAAGTCAGTCTGCTGTCAGAACTCGTCCTCCACGTCGCCGCCGGCGACCGGAACACGCCGCACCCTCCTCCACTCGTTCGCGGTCGCTGAGGCCTCAAGTCGACGCCAATCTCTCTCTCGGTCTCTCCCTCGCCCGCTGCCTCCCCACAAACCCTAGCCTGCTCGCCCCCACTCCCTTGTCGCGCCGCCAAGCGCCATTGCCGGTCGAGCTCGAGCTCAAATCGCGGTCGGCCGCCGACGAGCCTTCCTCCGGCTGAGCTGCACCGCTGCGAGCTGTGCTGGGACACCTGAGACCCCTCCATGGCCGCCATTCCCCATCTCCCGCCCTGAGCCGCGCGTCAGACCTCACCTGCTCCTAGTCCGGCGAACCGGGCAACGGTCACGCCTCCACCCGATTCGAGGTCTCCGGTGAGTTATCGACTGATTCATCGCGCTTGAAGGTTGCCCGCGGAGTCGTGCACATCCTTGACCCCCCTCACTCTCTCCTTCTTGCCCCAGGTCGCCGGAGCATCGAAGTTTCCCCGCCGCCGCTGAGCCGCTGCCACCCTGCAGGTGAACCCGCCCCTCCGAGCTACCTCGTCGTCGACCCGTGCGTCCCCGAGATCCGCGCATAGCTTCTGAAGCTCGTGCGCGCTCAAGCTCGCTACTGCCCCACCCCGAGTCGCCAGAACCTCGTCGCGCCGCCGCCACCGCTCCGCCTCCCCGTCGCCGACCCCCTTCCGGACCTCCCCGTCATGCGCATGCTCATCTCCGAGGACCCCCGGACCTAGGTGAGCTCTATGCGCCCGCGCGTCGACCCCCTCCCCTTTTCCCGTCGCCGGAACGGCCGCCTCGCCGCGCGCCGACGTGCGCCGCGCGCCATGGACACGCGTGGCCCAGATCCAGACCAGACCAACCCTACAGCCCGACCCTCGGCCCAGATCCAAACCCTGGCAGGCCCATATCCTTTTTCCAGGATTTTCCGAATAAGTTTAATTACCAGAAATTCTCAGAAACTTGTAAAAATCATAACAAAATAAATACAACTCAGACAATTATGAAACCAATTTTGTTAGCTTCCTTATGCCCAGATCTACCCAAATAAAAATCTTACAACTCATTTTCCTATTTTCTGTAAAATTATAAATGTGCAGATTTGGTTTAATTCCCTATAAATTTAGTATTGCTCCATAAATCACCAAATCTTGCATGCTTGAAAAACATATGATTACACACCTACAGAGCATTTTTCTACTGTAATGTATTATTTAATTATTTTCCTATGATTTAAATCTTATGTTGCATTGTATAAATTATGATAAATAATTCCTTCAACCAAAATTATTGAAACTTCACCATAATTCATTTCCAGTGGTGTGCTTCACCATAAAAATGCCACTGGACATAAAATAATATTTGAAATTAATTAAGTTAATTAACTCACTTAAGCTGATTGAGAAATTAACTTAAACGGGAATTAATTAAGGAAATACTTCAGACAAAAGTAATTAACAAAGTTAATATTTTGCACTTACAGTATAAATGATTGTCCCAACAAGTAATTAAAATCTTTATTGCATCATTTTATTTCATCTAACATGCATTTCTCCTTGTCATGACATATAGTATTCGAGGTGGCCAGGAGCAGGTGGAGGACCATGATGCTGAGCTACTCAGGAGGAGCCACTGACTGATCCCTTGCTGACTGTGCTTGTAGTAGCATCGTCCTTGAGCCAGGCAAGCCCCGGTGCATGCCTACCTATTTAGATTTTTATTTACCACTTGATTGGGGCTAGTAATTGTTTGTGCATTAGGTTTATTAGGAGTTGATGTGAAACCCATAGAACTGCATTAGGACTCCCTTCCAGATTTACCTTGTGTCCTATTTTGTAGTAGTTGGTTCTAGGTTAACGTTAGAACTTGCTAGGCTTAGTGGCTAGCGGACGGTAGAAGACGAGTGGTAGATCCCACTCGCATGATAGGAATCACCCTGGATTGTACTAGAAGGATTTAGGATTTGTTGAGACCGGACGGGGAATTGTGTTGTATAGGATGGATAGAGAAGGCTGGGCCTTCACGGTGGTAGCCCCATCTGTGTCGATTAAGGACCGTACCGTTGTTGGCCCTGTTGAGCAAGTTCGAACGTACTGATCGCATGCTGGTCTTTATGGGGGCCAGTAAACTTAGTAGCTTAGCAATCGTGGGGACGAACCTTACCCTGCTGCTTCGGGGAAATGGGACCATAGGCAACGGCGGGTCCGGGTGTCGTGTGGGGCCTGATGATTCGCCGTGAGCAGCAGCTAGACTTCGGCCTTGCGGGGGCTTTGTAAAAGGTTGCCATATGTGGTGCCTTTGTGCTGCATATGTCGTGTGGTCAGGTTTTCTCCTGCAGGATGTACATCGATGCCGCCGCTCTCGGTCAAGAGCAACTTTGTTCACTGAGTCACATCGTAGTGTGATATGCTTGATGATGATGACTAGTACTGTTATATTTATCTTTTATTACTGTTATATTGCTTATCTGATGTATTGTTACTTTATACCTGTTTTAGAGATAAGTGCACTGTTTTATTGGTTAAATACTTAATCTGAAATAAAACTTGAAAGTAAGACCAAGTAATTAGTGCGGTTTTATGCTATCGAGTCAGCCTACCCCTTGTAGCCTTTGCATATTAGGAGTCGGCTGTAGTTAGCCACGTTGACGGGTAAGTCTTGCTGAGTATTAGTTGCTCAGGGTTTGGCTCTTTATGTTTTTGTGCAGGTTTGTTTTTGCTTCCGCTGATCTTTGGTGGAGCTTTCAGCAGGTCCACATCGCAGGACTTCGATGTGCGGCCTTTATATCGTCGAGGGTAGTAGTTATTTATCTGTCTTCAGACTTCCGCTGTGTACTCTCGTGTTTTAAATCACTTGTACTTGATATAATAACTTAAAGATGTAAAATTTGTGCTTTTTATGTGATATACTGTTGTGTCTGTTCATCAGCACTTCCGACTCGATCCTGTGAAAAGCGGAAACGCTTCATGAGTGGACATCCAGATGGCAACCCTTGTAATATGACTGAACTGTCCATTTGGGTTCTTCAGGACTATGGTGGAAAAGAATGGAACATGAAGCATACTGTGAGCTTCTCAGAGCTGTTTGGAAAAGTCACTTGCAAGTTTGGCTCTGACTACAATGTGGTCTCCATCCATCCAGAGCACAATTTGGTTTTCTTTGTTCAGCACTGGGACTATAAGCTGATATCATACGATATGGATCGTAAGGAAGTATGTCATCTCTGCACGGTCGGTTGCGACTATGAGCGTGTTACTCCTTATTTTCCCTATTTCTTGGAGTCACCAGTGCTCTCAAAGAAGCACTAAGCACTGAAGTGCTTCTTATTGACATTTGCACCTGGGTTTGCAATTGCTGGAAACTTGAGTAAATGTATTAGACTCTGGTGAGATATCTTGTTGTTGCTGGGATGTTCTTGTTCTCATATTTTAATGTAATTGACAATGCAGACCAGTTGTTTTCATGCATGTGCTTCTATGCTAACTGTTTCCATGTAGTTCAGTTGCCAAGCTTATGATGTTTTGCATTCAACTCGTATGTTTCAATTGTTATCTTTTTTATTCCCAGAATTACAATCATCGTATCTTTTTTTCCTGGCTTTCCTATTAAGTGATTGATAACTGTGAGTTTTGTTACATATTTCCTGTATATGTTTATTTCTTGAGTAATTTATGTCCCACAAAATTGCTAAACTTAGTTTCTTATATCCTTTGTCCGAAAGTTTGAAACTGAAAGCTCCTGTGCATTAGCATCAAAAGCTCCCTAGTTGAATATGTTGCATAGCTAAGGTTCTATACCAAAATTGTCCACGTTTGCTGTTGACTGCTGAACGATAAATCGTAAACGGTAAGAGGAGAATTTTGACATAGCAGAGGTTGCTAATAGGTGTCACTTGGGTCCATTTTAGCAATTTTGCGGGAGATAAATGTAGCATATTTACTTTTGAGCTACTTATTTACTTAATAACCAGATGTGTAAGACCTTAAAAGTTGGCTTTTCTCTGAGAATTTTGAGAGTGTTCAATTGAAATTTGAGTATCATTTCTCTTCTTGGTAAATTGTTGTTATAAGCTCCAAATGTTGCATCATCACTTCAGATAGAGTTGTCAAGTGGGAAGGCAATGATAAGGCACAAATGTTGAAAATTCTGGAAAATTTTAAGGAAGAATGACCCACAATCAGTTTTATGTGCTGTTGAGACCATACTGAAGGTTGAATATATTGTCCATCACATATTAAAATCAATAGTTGGTGCTTCTTTTGCAGACATACTGTCAAACTGTTTTAGCGATTAAACCTCCTATGCCATCACAGCTTATGATTATGATTAAAACATCTATTAAGATTTGGACAAAAAAATTTTGACCAACGAACTGTTCTGTCATGCCAGTAAGTTTTGGAAAGAAAGTCCAATTCTGACATGGTGTCTGGTAACTGTCGCTGAAAATTGATTTTGACAAATTGTCCAAAATCTGCATCCAGCAATTTGTGACAGTTTCTCAAGTTTGAGAGGGTGGCCAGATCCGGTCATGTTATGAATATGATTTTTTTTTTTGCGAGGGATGTTATGAATATGACTGATTGCCCTATAACAAGATTTGTATGGTGCAATAAAAGAGATGCAATGAAAAACACCGATGATAGACCTAGAAATACAAATATTCTGGTCCAGCATTTTTTTATTAATCAACATGGGCGGCGAATCAATACTTTTGAGGTTCTTGCGGGTCACTGTGTGCACACTCTTTGGTCAAGTAGAATCTTCCTGTAACATTGTTTGCATACAGGCTTGTACCCTTTGTGCTCTGCTGAAGTGCTGAGAAATACTCTCCTTTTATTTTTCTGATGCTGGGTTGGCTTCGTCGTTTAGCAATGCGGAAGACAGGTGCTGCGGTGTAAGACGCGATGGAACGAGCCAAGCTTTGTCTTCCTGAACGGCAATGGCTGAACTTAAGCTGGTCTTATGCCTGAGTCGGTTATATCTTCTTTTGTACTGGCTCAATTTGAGCTAAGCAACAAGGGAGTAATTATTAGGTCTAAAGTTTCTGTACTCTCTGATCATGTTGATCGTGATCACGAACTATGAAATGCAGTCCCCTTGTATTAAGCAATTAAGCTGTTCTCTCATGCAGCGAAACCAACTGCTTTGAGCCTTTGACGATTTATCAACATCCCCAGGGGCTCATCTGTAATGTTGCCCCAACCAAACAACAACACACCCCTGTTCCGGCTCCTCTGTTTTCCTCTGCTTTGCATTTCTGACGCGCACCCGCGGCGGCGGAATTCGGCGATCTCCGTCGTCTCCGGCGGAGGTGATGCCTCTGAACCCCACACGCGCTGCTTCTTCTCTCTCTCCTTTCGTTCGTGCCCTACCCAACATCGACTCGTGTTCGCAGCAGCATGGGCGACCCCAAGGGGAACGCGGTCGCGGCGGCCGGCATCCCCGAAGGCCCCCTCATGGAGATCCTCTGCCGCGTCCCCGCCAAGCCGCTGTGCCGATTCAAGTGCGTCTCCAAGCCCTGGCGCGAACTCATCACCGACCTCCTCCGCCGCAGGAAGTTCCCCCAAACCCTAGAAGGGTTCTTCTACGGCCGCAGATTCCAGACCTATGGAAAGTTCACCAATCTGGTGGGGAAATCCGAGCCTTCTGTTGACCCGTCGTTCTCCTTCCTCACCAAGGTGCCTGGGATCCAGCGCCTTGCCCTCCTGAGGTCCATCAACGGGCTCCTGCTCTTTAGGCACGAACCGCGTTCGGGCGTGTATGGATACATCGTGTGCAACCCCGCCACCGAGCAGTGGATGTCCGTGCCCAAAGCGTCTCAAATGCGCGAGGACCATCAGGATGAGTGTTACTGGGACGCAGGAGCACCCCACTTTCTGATGTTTGACCCAGCCGTCTCCTCACACTTCCATCTGGTGAAGCTCGGGTACAACAGGATGTATGAAGTGGCCGTCTTCTCATCTGAAACTGGTCTTTGGAGTTGCAAGACAGAGGGATGGGCGTTCTGTAAAGAGGGAGGTGGATGTGAACGATGGAATCGTGGTGAGAATGAAGTGAAATCTGAGCTGGGAAGCGTGTTTGTTAACGGCATGCTGTATGTTCCAGTCTGCCACTACTACAGGGATCACTTGCGCACAAAGGAGACTCAGATCATTGCTGTGGATGTGCAAGGGAATGTTTGTAGGGTCATGCGCTGGCCTGTTGAGAATGAACTAGCTGCTGCCACTTTCATCGGTCATTCCCAAGGACGCATGCATTGCATCAATGGACATCGGAAACCAGAAGATCCCAACAGACGCATCGTTGGCCTGTCGATTTGGGTCCTTGATGAGGACCATGCTGCACAACAGTGGGTACTGAAGCAAACTGTGAGTTCTTTGCAGCTGTTTGGAAAGGAAAGTTGCAGAATCGGTGACTATGCTTTTGTAGCCTTTCATCTGGATCAGAATTTGGTCTTCTTTGTTCAGGCCTGGAACGGGAAGCTTGTATCATATGACATGGGTAGCATGGAAGTGCGTGATGTCTTCGGTCTTGCAGATGGCAATTGGCCTGTAATCCCATATGTTCCCTATTTTGCAGATATGTCGGTGCTCTCTAAAAAGCACTGAAGTTTTTGCTTGTGGGATGATCCTCAGAATCCTCAACTAGAATTGGGGCAGCTTCTTCTATAACTACTGGTATTAGGGATGTGGGATCTACTTTACAGATGCTCGGATGTATTCCCTCTCATGCTTTTGGTCCTGTTAATACTACTGTTTGCAAGCTGTTGAGACATGCATTTAGGTTTACAGATGCTAGTATATCTATGCAGTTGAACTACTTATGATGTTTGGCATCCAAGTTTCAAATGCTACCCTTATGTCAGTTTATTATATGATAATCATTTTATTTTCTCCTTTCTGTTGACTTTACCCATTGTAATTGGCGTACAAGATGTCAGTGACGTTGAAACTACAGAAATAAATTTTAAGAATGGCATCATTACAAGTATGTTCTTTTGCTACCTAGATCCTTGGAGTTACCAGAAGATCTTTGGAAACACTATTTGTAATCGGGGAGTCTGCAGAGCAGAGCTTGCATGTAGATTCCAATTACTTTTCTATTTTAGTGGTTCAGGGGGGCTGGTTGTATTATATTTATCTGTAGTCAACTGTTCTTCATTACAGTGATCAATAACTGAGTTAGTTCTTTTACGACTGTCTATAAACTGTTTGATCCAGGTGTATCGGGTTTACTTAAAAAAACCGACCTAAATTGTATTAATGGAGCAAAAACATGAAAACTTCTGTTGTGTTTCATTTGGATTTTAGTTGCCCAAACAGTTCTGGTGCATGCTTTTCGCCTAAAGTACCATTTTAGGAATTAAATTTTCAAAGCCAGTACGTAAGGTCAGATAAGTAGCATGGTTTCAGCTTGGTACCTGAAACATGAAGGCATTTGCTCCTGCATCCCTGCTTTATCTGTATAATTGTTTGCAAGCGATGCACTCTGCTTACCAGATCTTCGTGAATACGAAAACTGTGTCTGAGATCCTTGGCACGCTATTTGTAACACGAGACCACGAACAGAACACAGCTTGCTTGTAGGTTCTTATTACCTGCAACATGACTGATATATTTAGTTGTAGACTGTACAAAGCAGTGCTTCCTTTGGTCCCAGATTCAGATTTTTGGCTGTAGCTAATTGTTTACTGCAGTCAATAATTGAGCTGGTTGACCGAAATCCTGAAATCCATGAAGCAATTTACTCATCCAAATAGAGGTTCTAGTGGACATGTGTGCAAAGTTAGCTTTGAGTGTCATATGATATTTTGAGGACACCCGTGTTGTTTCATCTGTATGACATTTTTTTTTTCATATTTATGTGCAACAGCACTACTTCAGGAAAATTGGTGGACTAACGTATTAGAAAACAGAACTAAGGAGCTACTGCAACTGACCGTGTGTGTGGTGATGTAGAGCATTCAGGCTGAATTTTGGACTCTCCAGCTCTTAACATTCGCCCACTGCTTCACATTATTCGACTGAATGTGGAAGATTCAGAGTTTTACAAGCTGCAATCATGTTTACACGTCAATCCATCTGGATTTTTTTCCTTGTTTCTTGCATCGGAAGTGCTTTCATTTGCTGCTGATTGTATCACTACAATCAGAACAGGTTTGTGGTCACGCGTTTCACTTTCAACCAGGCATGGTGCCACGTGCCAGCAAGCCGGGCGCCAGCAGCGGTGATCGGCAGCAAAGCTGTGGACTGAAGACAAGTAACTGCTGAACGGAGCAGGCACAGTTCAATTTGAGCTAAGCAGCGTCATCAATAAACGAATGAAAGGGAATAATTAAGTAGCACTAAGATCCCGAACCCTGAAATGTAATTCTTGTATAAACCTTACTGTTGTGGATAAATTGTCAAACATTTTTTTAGGCCGTAATCAACAAACCTCTCCTTTCAATAGTCGTCAAAATGCTCTTTATATTTAGCTTCACGCTATTTTTTTTACCATCCGGTCCGTACATTTGTTGATGCATTACGCACATTCAATCCACTCAGCCCTGCCACTCTCCATCTTCTTATGATGAAAATTGATAACCTGCAATAATCCTTTTTTTTTTACTTGCTACATGTTCAAATTGATTATGCTTGCATTCATGTTAGGAAACATACAATTTATTAATTCATGAGATTATGTGTGATTTTAGCTAGTACAAAAATATTAGACAATACATGAAATTCCTATTAAATAAATAGCTGCAAGGTAAAAAAAAAAACACTGACACATTACCTTCCAATGGGCCGCCATCACGAAACGAGCAGGCCTTTATTTAGTTCAGGATGCTATTCCCTAATTGGGCTCGGCCCAACTCAACATCTCCATCTTTCTGCCGAGCCCACCCCACACCAACCGAAAAAGTCCCTCTCAAAAAAAAAAAAACAACCGAAAAAGAAAAAATATAAATAGAACGTGGTACCTATGGGAATCGAACTAAAATCCTCCTTGGAAAAAATAAATAAAAACAACAAAAATCCTCCTCGCAAAAAAAAAAAAATCCTCTATATTTAGAAGTACTCCTATTCGGTCATGGAAAAGGAATTCCCGCGCCCGCGGCACAAATGGCGCGGCTTTCTGAATAGGTAGCGCGGGAACAGGGAAGGCGTTTCTGATATTTTGGCTCGCTTCCGTTGCTGCGATTCACATCACACGGAGTCCATCGCCGCGGCACCCGGCCGGCGCGGCCGTCGTCCGTTGACTCGAGCACTCTCCGGCGCCCGGTAAGCTTCCCCGCCTTCTCCCGTGGCCGCACTCCTCTCCCGCCTTCGGCGCCGTCACGCATCCCCTCACATCTCGCCGCCTTTCGCAGCCTGGAATGCCCCGACCCCAAGAAGCGCGCGGCGGCAACGGCGGCGTACGACATCCCCATCGACGCCCTGGTGGAGGTCCTATCGCGCCTCCCCGTGAAGCCCCTCCACCGATGCAAGTGCGTCGCCAAGGCGTGGCGCGACCTCATCGACGGGCCCCACCACCGCAAGAAGCTCCCCCAAACCCTGCAAGGCTTCTTCTTCATGGACAAGGACACCTACAGCCGCCGCCGCAGCGGCGGCCGGTTCGGCTTCATCAACCTGCTGCCCAGATCCGCGCACCTCGACATCGACCCGAGCTTCTCCTTCCTGATGAAACGGCCCGAGATTAAGGTCCTCACCCTTTCCGATTCCTGCAATGGGCTCTTCCTCTTCGAGCACGGCCTGAAGTCGGCGCCGTCCGACCGATTGGGCTACATCGTGTGCAACCCCGTCACGAAGCAGTGGGTGACCGTGCCCGGATATGACTCTCCGCCTCCTGCCAATGCTATTAGAGGCGAGACAAGGTACAGCTATTTGGTGTTTGATCCTTCAGTCTCCTCTCATTTCCACCTGGTCCAGTTCTGGCTTGAGTTTAGGCAGAAGCACGACAATGGGTCCTCTGAGTCAGAGCCAGAGGAGGAGGACTCGCATGAGGCGTGGTACAGGTATAAGTACGGGACGTGGACGCCAGGGTCATGGTCAGATTGGGCTGATCATGAATCAGGGGAAACGGCAGAGGCGTGGCACCGGTATAAGTACGGGACATGGACGCCGGGGTCATGGTCAGGTAGGACTGGTCATGTGGAATCAGGGGATGAGGGTTCGTCTGGGAAGGAGGTGTCCCTGATATCAGTGCACACTTGGGACAATTCATGATTTGCCCCTCTTCCCAATGGCCAGTAGCCATATACCCCTCTTCCCAATGGCCTTCAAAATTTACCCTCCTTAGGATTGGCCCATTCAAAATATACCCTTCACATCCTTAGTAGCATACTTTAGATTATAAGTCAGATTTATTAACGATTTTGCTAATCCCACCCCTCGACTAAATTACCATAGTACCCCTGGTACAAATGGCCGTTTTGCCCCTGGCCATTCGGATAAGGCTGCTCGCGTTCACGGGCTCTCCTTGCCGCACCCGTTCATTTGGAGACGCGCGTCCCGACCGGAGCCCCGAGGAGGCGGCGTCGGCGACGAATCCGGCCGTCGTCCCCATCAGGTCCGACGCGCTGCGGCGGCTCTGCTCGAGGTACGCCCGTCGCCCTTCTCTCCCTCGTAGCCATGGTGGCCTTCGTTTCCCCGTCCTCGTCTCCCTTGCGCTAACCCTAACCCTAACCCTAACCCAGGTCGGCGGCGGACGAGCTGAACTCCGGTCGGGAAGCGCGGCGGGTGCGGCATGTTTGCGAAGTCTGGTTGTCCGGAAGCAATTTTTTTGCCATTTTCAACCTGTCTCAGTAACATTAACATGCAACACAAATCATGTACAAAATCACACAAGAATAGTAGAAAATTAAATCTGGAATACATATGCAACAATAACAACAGCTAACGACACAATTTAGGTTCACATCAAGCATCATGCTGACAGCGAACATTACAACTTGTCGGTTCAAACAAACACAATTAAGTCACAACTTAGTGAGCTTAACTAACTTAGTCAGCATAACTAACTACTACAGTCAGCATCAACAACAACTAACTGCTCACAAACACAGACCTATCTACAGTGACTGCCACACCAAGAAAAGGATCATGAAGAATTAAAGGACCATTATGGCCTCCTTCCATGAGCAGCTGAAAGGCATCATCTTTGGGGCCACCGTCTTCTTGGTTTTCAGATCACGGTTCAGAGGAGACTGTGCTTGCGAGCTGCAGGAACCACCAACAGCAGTTGGGCCACATAGCTGGTACATGTCACTTGTGGCAGAAGGATTGAACTCCAGAAACGCTGCTTCAGCCTCCTCTCTTGAACTGTACGAGCTGAGGGAGCCAAATGGGAAGCCATCACATTGCAATTTTGCAATGGCATAGTTGTTGTATATTCCTGGCTTACGGCCATGGAACACAACATACCAGCCCCTACCCATGGCTCTACCTGCAGCAAAGAACAATGCACAAATGACCATAATGAGCAACATGTTCAAGTCTGTCAATTTCCACAAAATAATGAAGAGATCCATCTCAGTTTCCACAAAATCACATAAATTTCGTGACTTTCACCAAATCAACTATCAGTTCGGTTTCAACAGTAAGGAATCGACTCTAACAGACCAAGACCAAACACAGCTATCGCAATTTGCCCCAAAACAGCTAATTCGGATCTAAAATCCGCAGATCACAACGAAATGGAAGGAAGAAGGGGACCGGTGTGATGTACCGTCGCAGAGGTGAGAACCTATGACCATTGAAGCAGGCGGCGACGAGTCAGAGACGGAGTTGGGGACGGCGGCGACGAGTCGGAGACGGCGGCACTCCGAGACGGACTCGAATACTGCGGCAACGACTCGGAGACGGCGGCGACGACTCGGAGACGACGGCAACGGGAGTCGGAGACGGCGGCGACGACTCGGAGACGGCGGCGACGAGAGCGACCTGCGGTTAGGGTTAGGGTTACCTCAGGGGCCACGAGGAATGGCAAAGGAACGCGGCCATGGATACGAGCACGGGAAGAGAGGGGTGAGGGAGTACCTCGGTCGGAGCCGCCGCAGCTCCTCGGCGACGATGGGGGCGGCCGGAATCGCCGCCGCCGCAGCCGAGGTCTCGCCTCTCAACTGGACGACCGGAGCGGATAAGGTGAGGAAGGGGTGAATGGGCCCGCAAGTCAGCACCTCTCTTTGTCTGAATGGACAGGGGCAAGAAGGTCAATTCTATTTTCAGACCAGGGGTAGGCTGGTAAATTCGTCAGGGGGTAAAATAGTCCAAAAATTAAAAATGCTGACATGTCATCTAAAGTATGCTATCTAAGGATGTGAAGGGTATATTTTGAATGGGCCAATCCTAAGGAGGGTAAATTTTGAATGCCATTGGGAAGAGGGGTACATGGCTACTGGACATTGGGAAGAAGGGCATATCATGAATTGAGCCGTGCACACTTACTCATCTGAAACTGGGATGTGGAGTCACATCCCAAGTGACTGGGATGAACCCGAAGAGCAAGGATTGGAAGAATGGCGATACCAGGGCTTAGAACCTGGCCGGGGTTCCAGGCGTGCCTTTGTTAAACGCATGCTGCATTGTTAACGGCAAGTCTCAAATATTTTTGTAATGTTTGTATGTTTAATTATTTAATATATAATTCTATTGCCTGACATGTTGTCACAGTTGTGCTTTACAGTTGATCTTACAGAAAAGTTTAGGAAGGAGTCATGTATCTTTTTAGTTCGTTTTGTTGTTAGAGTGATCAACACAAACATTTTAAACCATGCATAAAAAAGGTTCATAAAAACTTTATCTCTCAATTCAGTGGACGGCATGCAGTTTTTACTCTAATATATGAGCTCTCACTGAGAGCCAAACCACTGACCGGGCCTGACCAAGCGACATCAACAACCAAGGCCCAGGCAAGGAAGGCACGTCCTGAGTTTCAAACTCGCAACCTCAACACCAAATTTGGCTCAAGCGAGTGGAAAATAATTAAGCAAGTGAGCCCTAATGTCGTCGGTATGCCAGGTGGAGGACAAATAGCGGGCGTAGAGTTTAAGGAAGGTTGTTGAATATGTGATAGGAAGTATTCAAGTTCCTTGTACCCCCAATTCTCTGAACATGTTTGTAATTCTTCCCTTTTCCTAGTTTATAGTGTATTGTTCTGCCGCTATAATTCGATCCAGGTGGTGGCACTTTGGTACCATAACAACAATCTTGGAGTTCTTAGACTACGCCAAGAAACTGAGATAGTACATGACATGTAAGCAGGCAAGGGACCAACAGATGGAAGATCTAGTGAAGGTGCTAACGTGGATGAAGGAGGGGGGAGGAGACGCAGACTCCTGACTCACAAGCACTCAATCATAGAGCTAAAACCTCTAGTGGTAGATCTTGCAAACTGGAAGCTGGGTGAGCTGAAGTGATAGCTCAACTAACTTGCCAACAATACAATGTTGAAAACCTATTGGCAGACTTACCCTCAACCGCTACCCCCTGATGGGGATCGGGCGTTACGAGTCACAAAATCTCCTAAGGAGATGGAGGAACCATATGGATCTGCTACTTCGGAACCGAGTGTCATCAGGTGAACCACACGATACTTGAAGTACAGGACAATGAGTGACCAATACCTATGTCACTCCTCCCTCCACCCCCACCTCCACTCCCTGATGAATTGAATCGTGGTTGATCTTCCACAACGCAATCCTCTGTGCCATACTCCTCTGCCTAAATTAGACTTTCCAACATTTTAGGAAAAGAGGTGTTAGTCAATTTGGTAGACAAGTCTTGGGTTCATGTTGCAATGTATTGGTTAGAGAATTCTAAATCTTGTTAGATCTGCTAACTTTGGAGAAGTTTTGTGTTTCAAAAATTTTGGTAGAGGTGAATCATCCGAAACCTTTTGGTCAGTTCTTTGGTATCAGTCAAATTGGCACGGTGGCAATTATATCAGAAAATTTGAAGGATAAATGCACTTTATGTTAGCTTACAATTCATAATATGATCATATGTTCTTTGATTCTCGATTTTTGGATGGTTTGTGAGATGAGGTGTGAGCAGGGATGGTCTTCCATCGCCCGGAGGAACTCACCACACTGTTGCCTCTCTCACTCTAGTTGAATCATGCAAGTGGAAGGACACTTGACGTCCGGAGCCCCTGGCCATGGTCACCCGAGGGACGCCACGCCAGGGCTTCCAACTACTGTAGTGAGGTCCATGGGCCTGACCAGGCAACATAAACAAACCAAGGCCCAAATAAGGAAGGAATGTCGTACACCAAGTATAGCTCGAGGGTGTGCGAGATGAGCAAGGTGAACCCTAGCGCCGCAGTGTGGAGGATAAATAGAAGGATAGGAAGGATCCCCCCTTCCTTCTCAAATTTCTCTGAAGCATGTCTGTAATTCTTCCCTTCCTAGTCCGGCGGCGGCCGTAGCGCCGATTCGCACCCCGTACGGCGACAAAGCCATGGACTGTCCGAAGAAGGGCGACACGGTGGCCTTCGCCGTTGATCCCCACCCTCTCCGGCGATCGGTACACCCCAACTCTCCCTACTCTTGCTTTGTTTCCTTCTCTTGCCGGCTCCCCCTCAAACCTCCATCCTTGTCTTCCGCTTTGCAGCTTGTCATGGACTGCCCCAACAAGAGCGCGGTGGCTAGCCTCCCCGACGACGCCCTCGCGGATATCCTCTCGCGCCTCTCCGCCAAGTTCCTCTGCCGGTCCAAGTGCGTCTCCAAGCCCTGGCGCGACCTCATCGCCGACCGGCTCCACTGCAAGAAGCTCCCCCAGACGCTGGAAGGGTTCTTGTACGGTATCCTCGATACCCTAGGTAACGACGTTGGCAAAGGCTGGAGCGGCGAAGATTGCGGCAGTGTGGACGGACAACACTACACTAGTGATGACATCAATGATTGCAACGGTGAGGAAAGCATTGAAAGTGGCAGGAGTGATGAGAACTTGACTCCGGACGTACATGGGCATTTCATAGATTTGTTGGGGAGACCTGCACCTCTTGTCGACCCTTCTTTCTCCTTCTTGAGGAAGATGCTAGGATTTGGCACAATCAGCCTCTTGGATTCCTGCGGTGGGCTGGTCCTTCTTGGCCATGGCCGGGATTCAGACATGTTTCAGACACCAGGCTATATTGTGTGTAACCCTGCCACTGAACATTGGGTGCTTGTGCCTAGCTCTGGCTTCATATGGTTTGTAATGGAAGAGCTCCTGCTTGACAGCGACGATGATGATGAGGGACCATGTGTTTGCACTAATTTGATATTTGATCCAGCCATCTCACCGCACTTCCAATTGATCGAGTTCTGCCATACACCAAAAAGGGCAGTGGTTAACACTTACTCATCTGAAACCGCGTCATGGACTGACAGGTCGAGTCAACGGAAGCAGTGGAAAAGTGGAGGTAAATGGGATATGTTGCGAACCATAACTTCCTTGCGGGAGAGCACGGTTTTTAACAAAATGCTACATTTGATCGTCAGCCCCCGTAAAGGCCCAGAGCTGATAGCTGCGATTGACGGGGAAGGGAAGACACGCAGGATCATCTCTTGGCAAGAGAATCGTGGTTTTCCTGTCTTTGTTGGTGCATCCAAGGGGCTCTTGCATTGCATGAGTGTGAGTGGACATCCAGATGGCAACCCTTGCAATATGACTGAACTATCCCTTTGGGTTCTTCAGGACTATGGTGGAGGAGGAGAAGTATGGGACATGAAGCACACTGTGAGCTTCTCCGAGCTGTTTGGAAAAGTGACTTGCCTGTTTGGCTCTGACTACAATGTTGTCTCCATCCATCCAGAGCACAATTTGGTGTTCTTTGTTCAGCACTGGGACTATAAGCTGATATCATACAATATGGATCGTAAGGAAGTGTACCATCTCTGCACTGTCGGTTGCGACTATGGGCGTGTTAGTCCTTATTTTCCCTATTTCTCGGAGTCACCAGCGCTCTCAAAGAAGCACATAAAGCACTGAAGCGCTGCTTGTTGACATTTGATCACCTGGGTTTGGAATTGCTGGAAACTTGAGTAAATTTATTAGAATCTGGTGAGATATTTTGTTGTTGCTTGGATGTTCTCGTTATTATGTTTTTGTGTAATGAACATCGCAGTTCAGTTGTTTTTATGCATGTGCTTCTATGCTAGTTGTCTCAATGTAGTTCAATTGCCAAGCTTATGATGTTTTTCATTCAACTCATATGTTTCAATTGCTATCTTTTGTATTCCCAGAATAACAATCATCATATTTTTTTTCTTGGTTTTCTATTGAGTGATTTATAAGTGTGATTTTTGTTATATATGTCCTGTATATGTTTATTTATTAAGTTATTTATCTCCCACAAAATTGCTAAAAATAGTTTCTTATATATCCTGTGTCAGAAAGTTTGAAACTGAAAGCTCTCGCACATTAGCATCAAAAGCTCCCTAGTTGATGACGTTGCATAGCTAGCTTCTAGACCAAAATTGTACACATTTGCTGTTGACGCCTGAACAATAAATGTTAGGTAAGAGGAGGATTTTGACAGAGCAGAGGTTGCTAATAGATGTCACTTGGGTCCGTTTTAGCAATTCTGTGGGAGATAAATGTGGCATATTTACTTTTGAGCTACTTATTAACCAGATGTGTAGAACCTTACAAGTTGGCTTTTCTCTGAGTCTCTGAGAATTTTGAGAGTGTTCAACTAAAATTTGAGTACCATTTCTCTTCTTGGTAAATTGTTGTTATAAGCTCCATTTGCATCGTCACTTCAGATAGAGTTGTCCTAGATCAGTGGGAAGGCAATGAGAAGGCACAAATATTGAAAATTCTGGAAGAAAAATGACCCACAATCAGTTTTATGTTCTGTTGAGACCATACTGAAGGCTAAATATATTGTCCATCACATATTAAAATCAATAGTTGGTGCTATCTTTAGCAGACATACTGTCAAACTGTTTTAGCGATTAAACCTCCTATGCCATCACGGCTTATGATTATGATTAAAACATCTATTAAGATTTGGACAAATTTTTTTTTGACCAACCAACTATTCTGTCATGCCAGTAAGTTTTGGAAAGAAAGTCCAATTCTGACATGGTGTCTGGTAAACTGTTGCTGAAAATTGATTTTGACAAATTGTCCAAAATCTGCATCCAGCAATTTGTGACAGTTTCTCAAGTTTGAGAGGGTGTCCAGATCCGGCCAGTTATGAGTATGATTGACTGTCTTATAACAAGATTTGTATGGTGCAATAAAAGAGATGCAATGAAAAAGACTGATGATAGACCTAGAAAAATCGTCTGGTCCACCATTTTTTTTTTTTTTTTGGAAAACAGGGAATTTTATTACCCCTGCCTCTGATGAGGCGGCACCAAGTCATATACAAAGCTAAAACCAAAAAACAGAAAAGACGCTACAAAAGGAAAGAACCGCAACATCCAGGCAATTTTCCATATCCTGGGCATAACACTCCTACACAAGCGTTCCTTTGGTCTGTCTACTCTCTCCCTATTACACCACCACTGCGCTCCATCCGACAACTGCTCCTGCTTTCCTGCTTTGTCCACGTACCTCTGTGCCCAGCCTTCTCCTATCTTCCTGCAATTAACCTGTAACAAAACAGCACTATACACTACCATATGCATCACATAACTCTCCCAGTAACCATTTCTGACAACAAAACCCGTACCCATACTTCCATACATCAGAATGATATTGTAGTAACTCGAACGTATTGGTCGCATAATTTGACCCAAACTCCACCAGTTAATCATTTGTGCAAACTCGCACCAATCATTCCACACTTCGTATTTCCAAGACAAATAAAGCATCACAGACATTAGCAATAAACCTACTGAGAGCCTTGTTGCACTCCTACTCTGTTTGTATTTCCCATATTCCCTAGGAACCACCAGCATAGAATTCAAACAGGTACTACACCTCCATCTTATTACATAAAAGGTTGTACTATCCATGACTCATTGGTAAAAGTAGAATATCTCCCTTGTGCGCCTCCAGGTAGGCTCGGACCCTAACAACATATTCTTCAAGTTCTTGTCTTTCCCCTGCATTCAGCAACACAGCCCATGAATTCATGTAACCCATAGTGGATATAACTATCTGAAGTAAATTTCGTAAGAAAATCTCATTGAAGGTTGTATTGTTTCGCCATTTCCAGATTGCCCATAACAGGGCCACACAACAATATCTTGCCGTATATTTATCTCTACTCCCTCCTCCGTGTATCCACTCCTCTACACCACTCGGTATACTTTCACAAATCCCACATTGTCTCAGAGCATTCCAACCCTGTATAGCTACTGGACACTGAAAGAATAGATGGTCCACTGACTCATCGACATCACAGAAACTACATCTTTTATCCCCAGACCAGCCTCTTTTCAGCAACTGATCCCTAGTTAGAGTTTTCCCACTAACCATAATCCATAAGAAAATTTTAATCCTGTTTGGAATTTTATACTTCCATACTTCCATTTTTTCCTTGGTAATGGTGACAATTCCATCCTTCAACCATTTATACCCCTCCTTGGTCGAGTATTTCCCATTATTTCCTTTCCACATCATTATATCCCTATCCTGTGTCAGCTGAAACCCATCTAAAAGGTCAACCATTTTATCCCATTCCTCTTTCAGTTCCCCCCTTATGTACCTCCTAAAAGTGATACTTACTTCCTCTTCTTTTAGAACCTCACTTACAGTGATATTTTGATCGTTAACTATTGCAAAAAGCTCAGGAAACTGGTACTTAAGGGGACACTCCCCTACCCAGCTGTCCAGCCAAAAGCGAATATTCCTACCATTACCCAGTTTAAAGCAAGTAAAGCCATGCATCTCTTTAATTGACTCTATGACCCCCCCCCCCCCCCCCCCCCTCCAAAATTCAGAATCACTACTTCTTTTCGGTACATGCATAATGTTCGTATCTCTGTCCTTTACATATTTGTTTTTCAATAATTCGGCCCAAATTTCATCGTCCTCACTATTCTGTAATTTGAACCCCCATTTACCCAACAGCGCAATATTAAAAGCTCCTAAATCCTTAATGCCCAGACCCCCATACTCCATTGGAGACGCTACTGTTTCCCAGTTCACTACGTGATATCTTTTATGAGCTTCTGTGTTGTCCCATAAAAACCTCGCGCATTTTCTTTCTATCTCTTTTAACCATTCTTTTTTTGCCTTGTAAAAGCCCATCATATAAAGGGGTAAGCTACACAGCACAACCTTAATGAGAGTAACCCTCCCGCTGATAGCCAGCCCTGCGTTCTCCCAAATCCCCAACTTTGCATCAATTTTATTTAGTATTGACTCCCAGTCACTAACAGTAATATTATCTTCTCCTAGTGGGATTCCTAAATACTTAAAAGGCATCACCCCCTGTTTACAGCCCATAATCTCTATCAAAGTGTGAAAATTCTCATCCCTTTCCCCTAGTTCAAACATTTCAGATTTCTCTAAGTTTATTTTTAAGCCTGAAGCCAGCTCAAAACACAGCATAAGCAATTTAAAATTCTTGATCATTTCAACATCTTTTTTCAAGAAAACTAAAGTATCATCTGCATATTGCAGACATACTAACCCATTTTGTAACCATTCATCTGCTAACCCTTTCGGATTACCCTTGTTAACTGCCACTTTAAGCGTTTGTGCTAATACATCTGCTGCTAAGTCGAACAATAACGGAGACAAAGGATCTCCCTGCCTCAAACCTCTCCTACTTCTAAAATACGACCCATGAAACCCATTAACTTCTACACATGATGACCCCCCTCTCAAAAGATTGTGTATCCACTGAATCCACAGGTCAGGGAAACCCTTACATTTCAGAACTTTTAACAGAAAATCCCATTCTATGGAGTCATACGCTTTTTCAAAATCTATTTTGAAAAGCAAACCATTTTCTTGATTCCCTCTACACCCTTTTAGTATCTCATGCGTCATAGCAACCCCTTCAAGAATATTCCTTCCTTTAATAAAACCTGTCTGCACTTTGTCAATCAATTTACCAATCACAACTGCTAACCTAGATGTTAGGACCTTTGTAATAATTTTGTAACTGCAATTTAGAAGACTAATAGGCCTATATTGCTTAATCCTAGTTGCATCACTACACTTAGCAAGCAAACAAATAACAGCATAATTGATCCTTGAGATATTCAAGTTATTTTTACGAAACTCCCTAAACATACCCATCAGATCACTCTTGATTACTTTCCAAAACTTTTGGTAGAACCCAATAGAAAACCCATCTGGTCCTGGGGCCTTATTTGGATTCATCTCCTTAATTGCTTCCCATACTTCCTCCTCCGTGAATTCTGCACACAATTTTTCTTTATCCTCCTGTGACAAATTATTATCATTGACACCCCATAGAGACGATTCGATCGAAATAGAACAGTTTTTACTCATATCTCCCTGTTTTCCAAACAACTTTTTATAAAAGTCAGTAGCCTCACCCATAATTCCTTTCACATCTTTTACCCACCATTTTTATTAATCAATCTGGGTGGCAAATCAATTGTACATTGGAGGTTCTTGCGGGTCACTGTGTGCATACTCTTTGGTCAAGAAGGATGTTCCTATAACATTGTTTGCATACAGGCTTGTACCAGTACCCTTTATGCTCTGCTAAGAAATACTCTCCTTTTATTTTTCTGATACTGGTTAGCAATGCGGAGGTAAGACGCGATGGAACTTGCCAAGCATTTTCTTGGTGAACGGCAATGGCAGAACTTATTAGCTGGTCTGATGCCTGAGTCGGTTACTTGTATCTTCTTTTGTACTGGCTCAATTTGATCTAAGCAATAAGGGAGTAATGATTATAGATCTAAAGTTTCTGTACTCTCTGATCATGTTGATCGTGATCACGATCTATGAAATGTAATCCCTTTTGTATTAAAACTGTTCTCTCATGCAGCGAAACGAACTGCTTTGAGCCTTTGACGATTTATTAACATCGCTAGGGGCTCATCTGTAATGTTGCCCCAACCAAACAACGACACACGGTTCAACTTCCGCACCCCTGTTCCGGCTCCTCTGTTTTCCTCTGGTTTCATTTCTGACGCGCACCCAGGCCAGCGGCGGCGGAATTCGGCAATCCCCGTCGTCTCCGGCAAAGGTGAGTCCTCCGAACCCCGAGCGCAGCGATTAAAACTGTTCTCTCATGCAGCGAAACGAACTGCTTTGAACCTTTGACGATTTATTAACATCGCTAGGGGCTCATCTGTAATGTTGCCCCAACCAAACAACGACACACGGTTCAACTTCCGCACCCCTGTTCCGGCTCCTCTGTTTTCCTCTGGTTTCATTTCTGACGCGCACCCAGGCCAGCGGCGGCGGAATTCGGCGATCCCCGTCGTCTCCGGCGAAGGTGAGTCCTCCGAACCCCGCGCGCAGCGATTAAAACTGTTCTCTCATGCAGCGAAACGAACTGCTTTGAACCTTTGACGATTTATTAACATCGCTAGGGGCTCATCTGTAATGTTGCCCCAACCAAACAACGACACACGGTTCAACTTCCACACCCCTGTTCCGGCTCCTCTGTTTTCCTCTGGTTTCATTTCTGACGCGCACCCAGGCCAGCGGCGGCGGAATTCGGCGATCCCCGTCGTCTCCGGCGAAGGTGAGTCCTCCGAACCCCGCGTGCTCTGCCTATCTCTTGCCGTTCGTGCCCTACCCAACATCATCTCGTGTTCGCAGCAGCATGGGCGACCCCAAGGGGAGCGCGATCGCGGCGGATGGCTTCCCCGACGACCCCCTCCTGGAGATCCTCTGCCGCGTCCCCGCCAAATCGCTGTGCCGATTCAAGTGCGCCTCCAAGCCCTGGCGCGACCTCATCGCTGGCGTCCTCCGCCGCAGGAAGTTCCCCCAAACCCTAGAAGGGTTCTTCTACGGCCGTGGCAATGAAAACTATGGAAGTTTCACCAATCTGGTGGGGAAATCTGTGCCTCCTGTTGACCCTTCGTTCTCCTTCCTCACCAAGGTGCCTGGGATTCAGGACCTTGCCATCCTGAGCTCCATCAACGGGCTCCTCCTCTTTAGGCACGTCCGGCGTTCGGGCATGTATGGATACATCGTGTGCAACCCCGCCACCGAGCAGTGGATGTCCGTGCCCAAAGCGTCTCTATGGGATGAAAAGCACGAGGACGATGAGGAGGGCGACGAGGATGATGAGGAAATGGACGAGGATGATGGGGAAATGGAGGAGGACGATCAGGATGATGAGGAGTGTGATGAGGATTATTGGGACACAGGAGCACACCACTCTCTGATGTTCGACCCAGCCGTCTCCTCGCACTTCCATCTGGTGCAGCTCGGGTATAACCGTAGTGATGACAGGATGTATGAAGTGGCCGTCTACTCATCTGAAACTGGGCTCTGGAGTTGCAAGACAGAGGGATGGGCCTTCTATGTAGAGGGAGGTGGATGTGAACGATGGAAGCGTGGTGAAGATGAAGTGAAATCTGAGCTGGGAAGCGCGTATGTTAACGACATGCTGCATGTTCCAGTCTGTCACCATTACAGGGACGACTTGCGCACACAGGAGACTCAGATCGTTGCAGTGGATGTGCAAGGGAATGTTTGTAAGGTCATGCGCTGGCCTGGTGAGAATGAAATAGCCACTCCCAGTTTCATCGGCCAGTCCCAAGGACGTCTGCATTGCATCAATGGACATCAGAAATCTGACAATCCCAACGGACGCATCATTGGGCTGTCGATTTGGGTCCTTGAGGACCATGATGCAGCCAAGTGGGTACTGAAGCAGCATGTGAGTTCTTGGCAGCTGTTTGGAAGGGTAAGTTGCCAAGAAAGTGACTATGCTGTGGTAGCCTTTCATCCAGATCAGAATTTGGTCTTCTTTGTTCAGGGCTGGAACCAGAAGCTCCTATCATATGACATGGATAGCATGGAAGTGCGTGCTGTCTGCACTCTTGGACAAGGCTTTTGGTCTGTTACCCCATATGTTCCCTGTTTTGCAGATTTGCCGGTGCTCTCTAAAAAGCACTGAAATTGTTGCTTGTTGGATGATCCTCCGAATGCTCAACTAGAATTGGGGCAGCTTCTTCTATAACTGCTGGTATTAGTGATGTGGGATGTACTTTACAGATGTTTGGATGTATTCCCCCTCATGCTTTTGGTTGGTCTACTGTTTGCAAGCTGTTGAGACACGCATTTAGGTTTATAGATGCTAGACAATCTATGCAGTTGAACTACTTATGATGTTTGGCATCCAAGTTTTGAATGCTACCCTTATGTCAGTTATATGATAATCATTTTATTTTTTCCATTCTGTTGGCTTTACCCATTATAATTGGCGTACAAGATGTTTGTGACGGTAAAATGTAATACCCTACTTTTTAGAGCCAAAAGAAAAAGGAAAAGAAGAAAAACAAATAAATAAATAAAGATCAAAAAGAGACAAAAATCACTCCAAATTTGAACCTTTTCTAAACTCTTACCTTCCATGAATTTTCCAAAATAAAATTTCACTAAATAATTGAACATGGTTTGAATTTGAAATTTTTGGAATATAAAATATGTGCTCAAGTGCTTGTGTTCATTTAAAAGTTCACTAAAATTTAAACTTTTCGAATTTACAACAAAATTAAATAAATTGTTCTAGTTTGAGCTAATGCACATTCAATTTTCAAAAGTTTGAATTTTAAAACCTGCACAATCTTCACCATATGCATATTCGTATTTTATTGGATTTGTTTTGAGTGTTTGATCAAACCTTGTCTTTGTTTGAATTTGAAATTCCATCAAATTCAAAACCCAGAAAAAGTTTAAGCATTTCCTTCTTTCGGGCCAGTTCTCCCCTCTTCTTCCCCCTGGCCCAGCCCACCTCTCCTCTTTTCTTTTCTCAGCCGCACCTGGGCCGCTTCCTCCCTTCCGGCCCGCTCCGTCGGCCCAGTAGCCCAGCCCGTCGCCTTCCCTCCTCTCTTTCGCCGACAGGCGGGACCCGCCAGTCAGATCCGGCCCCTACCTCCACCTCCTTCCACGCGGCGCCGCGCGCCGCCGGCCCCTACCGCCGCGCCCGGGCCCCGGCGCCGACCCGCCTCCGCCGCTCCCGCCGCCCTGCCGGTGCCGTGGCCGCTACTCCACCCTCCTCCATAAAAGGAACGGAGCCCCTCTTCCTTTACTCTCTCTCCCTTCTCCCTCTCTCTCCCTCTCACCGGCGCAACCTAGGGTTCCGGCGACCCTCCGAGCCGCGCGTCCCCGACTTCCTCCGGCCTCACCGCTCCCACGGTGAGCTTCCGCAGGCTCTTCCCTCTCCCCTGCGCCTCTCCTTTCTCCTCCACTCCCCTCGCGCGAGCTTATCACCGAGCCGACCTCGCCGCCCATGGACCCCCTCGTCGTCGACCGTCCTTCCGGCCGCACCCGCCCGAGCCGAGGCGCGCGTCGCCTTCGCCACGCCCTCGCGCACCCTCACGACCGCGTGCACAGGTCCCACGCGCGTGAACTCCGTTTTTCCCCCTCCTCGCCGGCGTACCCCCTTCTCCGGCGAGCCACTGTGGCCACTCCGATGGCCGTTGTCGACAACGTGTACCCCTCCCAGCTTCGCCATCACAACCTCACTCCCCGCGACGAGATCCCGACGACTCTCGTCCACTCTACGCGCCGCCGGCGAGGATTCCGGCAGCCCGCCGCCGCGCGCGACGCCCCGGTCCACCATGGACCGGTGGACCGCCGCCCATCCCCGGTCTACGGACCCGTGGACCCAGTCCACCGGATTTTCCGATTTATTTTAAATCGGTAATTCACTTTATTGCGTCAGCCATGCGCAATAAATAATTTCCAATACACAAATAATTCCCAAAAATTCTGAAAATCCCCGGGCACTGTACATTTTACAGATAAGCCCCTGATCTTTTAGGTAATCATGTTTAAGCCCTGCATTTTTACAGAAAAGTACCTAAACTTTTCTGTAATTATGTTTCAACCCCTGTTCTTTTACACCTAGACCCCTAAACTTTTAATAATTACAGATAGGTCCCTGGACATATTCTGTAATTACACTTTAGCCCTCAAAAACCTTTTTATAACTACAATTTAGCCCTCCAACCTTTAAATGTCCATATCTTTTTAATCCGAACTCCGTTTTGGGTGATTTTTGCGCCCACGGGTTCGTGGAATCGCGAAGTACCTCATGGTACTATCCATGGAACCCCACACTAGGTTTAGAAATCTTTACCTCCTAATATATCTCTCACTCCTTATATCTTTTCTCAGCAGATCATGCGATGATCACTCATGTCGCAAATATCTGCGCATGTAAACCTAACCCATCCTGTGATGCTATTATGTCTAATATCTTCTTATCACAACACACACCCCACTTCACCCCTGAATAACCTATTCATTCTTTTACTCGCTGGCATTAAACCTGGCGATCATTCGTACCATTCCACTTCCAACCTAGTACCCTTATCTTATCACAAACAAAATCTCGAACCTAACCTAAATCAACCCTCGCTCGATCAAACCTAACCTAGTATCCTCGCTCAACTCCTTTTGATTTATTGATCTGCTCTTATAATCGATCTTTTATTGGATCTTATTGGAGTTATCTGGTATTTTAATTGCCAGCTGCCTTTATTTGAATTTGGCATTTTATCTGCAGTCATGCATTCATATCACGCATAATCACGTACACACGCTGCATATACCATCGCCTGCATTCATGCATGTTCTTTTTATAGAAATAATATAGAAGCTTGCATATTAGATATGCACGCAATCACCATCAATGAAGCACATGCATCTCATCATCTTCACCCTAAGGTGTTCACCCAACAAGGATCATATGCATAACCACACGCCTATGTTCATATATTAGAGAAAATAGATAACTAATAACTTGTCTAGGTGAATATGGCCCTTACAAGGCCAGGTATATCACCTATGACATGTAACCTGCTTTGCATTAAAAATGCTGCATCATGCATGGTTCTTGTCTCTCGTTCTTCACCGAAGTTTCTTTTGGATCTTATTTGGCTTTCTCCGATCTTTATTTCCTTTGCTCTTTTATTTCTTTTTGCGGTAGTTTATACGTACTGTTTTATGCGCTAGTTTACGCGAGAATCGAGGAAGAGCCAGAAGAATTCGAAGAGCTGCTGAGGACTTCAAGCTCGAAGACCAACCTGAAGATACAAGAGTCTCGAGTCAGAGTTTAAAGTTTAGAAAAGCGATTTCCAGGCAAGCCCTAACTCCCATTGATCATGTTGATCCTATGTTTGCAAATAATCCTACTTAGAGCTTGATTTCAAATGAAGCATACATGGTATTTAAAGATGATTTAAATGCTTAGAACGACCTAAGTACTTGTTGATAGCCATGCCTTGATGTTGCTTATCCTAATCTCCTTGATAAACCTAGGAACCACCATCATTAATTCTTAATGATGAGTGGATCAATATGCTGCTTAGGATTCATTCACCGTGTACTTAATAACTTGATACACATGCTTTTTGTGAAAATGTGTGCGTGTGCTTGGTGATGAGTGTGTAAAGTGAAAATGGGTGGGAATAGTAAGCGCAACCCATAGTGGGGGTATGCTTTTGACGGGAGCAAGCGAGGTAGTCCTCAGTGGGGAGGCTATCTCTGGGACGCTACTCCTCGCAGGAGGGTAGCTATTGAAGATGCTTGCTTCGGTCGTACAAGGACCGGTTCATGTGCCGTCTAGCCTAGCAACCTCGTGCAACCACAAGCCCCTGTTATAGGCAGGGTTTGGAACCACACCCTACTAGTGATCGCCCGGTACCACCAGGAGGCAGGGAGTTGCAATCGGAAGCCAGGAGACGATCTTGACGAGGTTGGCGTCGGATCCGACAAGTGAATGTTATTGGCCTTATTATGGTTATGTGAAGCCCCTGGTCGTTGATTTTCCGAGGTGGTACCGAGGTGACACTGGGCAGGTACGGGACCATTAGTATCCAGTCGGAACCAGGGCACTGGGAAAGACTGGGTACCTTGTGGGGAATGTGTACAACCTCTGCAGAGGATAAGAATCTATCCGGATAGCCGTGTTCCACGGTATTGGACAACGCGAAAGCCATGACCACACAATGATTAGATTTTTCTGCGTGAGTTATCCTTGGCGTGTGTGTTTTTGGAAATACGCCGGTTTGGAGCCGTGCGCTGGTTTCCTGCCAGCATTAAAATATGGGAACTGGCGGGATGGACGCATCTCCCCCAGGGCCAACCAACCCTACTATGTTTAATATCTATACCTGACTTAGTTTGCGAACTGGTTTTGTTTTCAAAATCAACCCCTGCATAAAATTGGCTTTCCGCCGACTTGATGAACCCAGTCTTATCCTTGTTTATACCCCTGCATATACTTACCCCTTGTGTTAGGGTTTGCTGAGTACCTTATGTACTCACGCGTTTGCGTTTGTTATTTTTAGTGAGAGAAGTCTTCGTAGGAGACGACGACGTCTGGTTTTCGTTCTGCATCTCAAGTCTGCTTGTGGCTTGGGCCGTGTTTCCGCTGTTTGTCTGCTCAGCTATTAGATGGTCAGAAGGACTTGGATACTTCGGAATTCTTGTCGTACCGCCACTAAAGGCTGTTTATCAGGTACTATACTATTTACCTAATCGAAGTATGCTTTTGATTACCATATCTGTGTTCTTGTGCGTATCAGCTACTGATCCAGGGACTGATACATGATGCACAACATGCTCCAGAAATTGGGGTATGACATGAAACTACAGAAATAAATTTTAAGAATGGCATCATTACAAGCATGTTCTTTTGCCACCTATATCCTTGGAGTTACCAGAAGATTTTGGAAACACTATTTGTAATCGGGGAGTCTACAGAGCAGAGTTTGCATGTAGATTCCAAGTACTTTCCTATTTTTGTGGTTCAGTGGGAGTGGCTGGATTACATTTAGCTGTAATCAACTGTTCATTACAGTGATCAATAACTGAGTTAGTTCTTTTAAGACTCTTAAGAAACTGTTTGGATCAAGGTATCTGGGCTTTAGCAAAGGAAATGACTTAAATCATATTAGTGGAGCAATTCCTTTGTTGAAATGGGGGTTAGTATACTGCTCTGCATGTTACCTTTGTGTGCAGTAGGAAACAAGAAAACTTCTGTTGCGTTTCATCTGAATTTTAGTTGCCCAAACAGTTCTGATGCATGCTTTTCGTCTAAAGTACCATTTTAGGAATTAAACTTTCGAAGCCAGTACGTAGGCCAGATAAAGTAGCATGGTTTCAGCTTCGTACCTGAATCATGAAGGCGATTCCTTCTGCATCCTCTGCTTTATCTGTCTTATGGTTTGCAAGCGATGCACTCTGCTTACCAGATCTTCGTGAATACGAAACTGCTTGTAGGTTCTCAGTACCTGCAACATGACTGTAATATATTTAGCTGTAGACTGTACAGAGCAGAGCTTCCTTTGGTCGCAGATTCAGATTTTTGGCTGTAGCTAATTGTTTACTGCAGTCAATAATTGAGCTGGTTGACCAAAATCCTGAAATTGATGCAGCAATTTCCTCATCCAAATAGAGATTCTAGTGGACATGTGTGCAAGTTAGCTTTGAGTGTCATGTGATAGTTTGAGGACGCCCGTGTTGTTTCGGCTGCATGGCATTTTTCTTCTTCATATTTCTGTGAAACAGCAGCACTTCAGGAAAATTGGTGGACTAACGTATTAGAAAACTGAACTAATGAGCTAATGCAACTGACCGTGCGTGGGGCGATTTAGCATCCAGGCTAAATTTTGGACTCTCCAGCTCTTAACATTCGCCCGCTGCTCCACATTATTCGACTGAATGTGTAAGATTCAGTGTTTTACAAGCTGTAATCATTTTTACACGTCAATCCATCTGAAGTTTTTTTCTTTGTTACTTGCAACAAGGAGTGCTTTCATTTGCTGCTGTTCACTACAATCAGCAGAGGTTCGTGGTCACGCGTGGCAAAGAGGCGTGGTGCCAAGTGCAGCAAGCCGGGTGGCCAGCAGCGGTGACCGGCAGCAAAGCTGTGGACTGAAGACAAGTAGCTGCTGCTGTGCTGCCTGCTGAACGGAGCGAGCTAAGCAGCGTCATATATTAATGAACGGAAGGGAATAATTGAGCAGGACTAAAGTGATCACAAACCATGAAATGTAATCTTTCTATAAACCTTAGCATCTTCGACTGTTATGAGTAATTGTTCTCAAACTTTTATTTAGAACGTAATTAACAAAAATCTCTCTCCAATAGTCATCAAAATGCTCTTTATATTTAGCTTCGGTGCTGTTTGGATATATGGAAATGGGAGTTGGGTTAGGGATTGAGAAATGATCTTTTAGAGAATGGAGGGTTAAGATGTAATATGATCAAAAAATGAAGGAAGAAGTCTATTTTACTACTCTCAAGTATCTATGTAGTTCACTTAACCCCCTAAACTAACTTTTGGTCTATTTTACTACCTTCAACTAATTAGATTGGTTCAATTCACTCCCTCATGAAATTTTTCTTTTTTGTATCTTTAGCTACACATCATGTTTTAGTGTAAACTTTTGTGACATTATATATTTCAACGTACCTTATGTTAGAAAAATGTTTAACGAAATATTTCCAAACTTTTTGTATATGGAAAGTTTACAATACAGATTCGAAATATAAGATAGAATAATGCAAGAAAATATTTCCAAAAAAATCTAGAATAATTTTTCTAACATAGAAGATGATGTCATCTACCATCCTACAAAATTTAAGCTTCAAACATAACCCATACTAAGAGAAACGAAAAAGAAAAATATCACAAGGGGGTGAATTGGACCAATCTAGATAGTTCGGGGTAGTAAATCGGACGAAAAATTAGTTTAGAGGGTTAAGTGGACTACTTGGATACTTAAGGGTAGTAAAATGGACTTCTTCCAAAAATAAATGGTCCAGATATCCCAAACCATTTCCCTTTCCCAATCGCTATCCCCATTTCCCTGTATCCAAACGCCCCCTTCAAGTATTTTGCCCCATCCGGTCGGTACATGCCCTGTCTATATAGTTTATTTTGTTAAAAAAACCACCCCGGTATGCTCATACTCAATTGATTCGTATGTGTTCGTCAATGTAAATCTTAAAAGACAAGTTAAATATTTAATATTGTTACAGTGTTTACATCAGAATTTTCATTAAAAACATATACCAAAATATAAAATTTATTGGACAGAAACTGTTCGCTCATGTAGTGAAACGAACTCCTTTGAGCCTTTGACGATTTATTAACATTGCCAGGGGCTCACCGGGTAAACAACACACCTCGGCTCTGTTCCCCTCACAGGTGAAGCGGCTCTGTTTTCCTCTGCTTGCATTTCTGACGCACAACCGGCGGCGGGGCAGCGGCGGAATTCGGCGATCCTGTCGTCTCCGGTGAAGGTGAACCCTCCACAGTCTCAGGACCCCACGAGCGCTGCATTCTTCTCTCTCCCCTGCCGTTCGTACCCTACCCAACTTCTGCTCTTGTGTTCGCAGCAGCATGGACGGCCCCGAGAGGATTGCTGTCGCGGCGGTCGGCTTCCCCGACGACTCCCTGGTGGAGATCCTCTCCTGCGTCCCCGCCAAGTCGCTGGGCCGATTCAAGTGCGTCTCCAAAGCCTGGCGCGACCTCATCGCCGACCGCCTGCGCTGCCGGAAGTTCCCCCAAATCCTAGAAGGGTTCTTCTACGGTGGCAGAGGCCAGAACTATGGAAATTTCACCAATCTGGAGGGGAAATCCGTGCCTCTCGTCGACCCTTCGTTCTCCTTCCTCACGAAGGTGCCTGGGATTGAGGACCTCGTCATCCTGAGCTCCCACAACGGGCTACTCCTCATTGGGCATACCATGGGTTCAGTCACCTGTGGATATATCGTGTGTAACCCCCGCCACCGAGCAATGGGTGGCCGTGCCCTCCTCTGGCTGGGCAGTGTCTCTCCCGGCAAAAAAGTGCAACTGCAAGGGTGATGAGGATGAGAAGAGCCATGATGACGATGAGAGGTCCGACGAGGACGAGGAGAGTGACGAGGACGATGAGGATGACGAGGAGAGTGATGAGGATGATTTGAGAACCGGAGCACACCACTTTCTGATTTTCGACCCAGCAGTGTCCTCGCACTTCCATCTGCTACAGTTTGGGCACTATTGTTGTGACGAGATGTTGTTTGATGTGAGCGTTTACTCATCTGAAACTGGGCTTTGGAGTTGCAAGACAGCAGAATGGGCGGGAAATGTAGAGACTGGTGAATGTGAACGATGGCTGGGTGGTGAAGATGAAGTAAAGTTTGAGTTGGGAAGGGCTTATGTTAACGGCATGCTGCATATTCCAGTCTACCATCACTACGGTTACCACTTGCAGACAAAGGAGGCTCAGATAGTTGTGGTGGATGTGCAAGGGAATTTAAGTAGAATCATGCGCTGGCCGGGTAAGAATAAAATAGCCACTCCCACTTTCATAGGTCAGTCCCAAGGACGTCTGCATTGCATCAGTGGACATCGAAAACCTGAAGATCCCAACGGACACATCGTTGGGCTGTCGATTTGGGTCCTTGAGGACTACGATGCAGAACAGTGGGTACTGAAGCAAAGTGTGAATTCTTTGCAGCTGTTTGGGAAGTTAAGTTGCAAAGAAAATGACTATGCTGTGGTTGCCTTTCATCCAGATCAGAATTCAGTCTTCTTTGTTCAGCACTGGAACCAGAAGCTCATATCATATGACATGGATAGCATGGAAGCGCGTGCTCTCTGCACTCTTGGACACGACATTTGGTCTGTTATCCCAGTATGTTCCCTATTTTGCAGACTTGTCGGTGCTCTCTAAAAAGCACTGAAATTGTTGCTTGTGGGATGATCCTCAGAATGCTCATCTAGAATTAGAGTCATCTTCTTCTATAATCCCCTACTAGTATTACGAATGTGGGATGTACTTTGCTGATGCTTGGATGTATTCCCTCATGCTTTTGGTCCAGTTAATACTGTTTGCAAGCTGTTGAGACATGCATTTAGGTTTACAGATGCTAGTCAATCTACGCAGTTGAACTACTTATGATGTTTGGCATCCAAGTTTCAAATGCTACCCTTATGTCAGTTTACTATATGATAATCATTTTATTTTCTCCTTTCTGTTGGCTTTACCCATTGTAATTGGCGTACAAGATATTAGTGACGGTGAAACTGCAGAAATAAATTTTAAGAATGGCATCATTACAAGTATGTTCTTTTGCTACCTAGATACCAGAAGATCTTTGGAAACACTATTTGTAATGTGGGGACTCTGCAGAGGCTTGCTTGTAGATTCCAATTACTTTTATATTTTAGTGGTTCAGTGGGTGGCTGGATTATATTTAGCTGTAGTTGGCTGTTTTTCGTTAGAACTATCTAGAAACTGTTTGGATCCAGATGTCTGGAGTTTACCAAAATAAATGACTTAAATCATACTATTATATCAATGGAGCGATTCCCTCGCAGAAATGGGGGGTTAGTATACAGCTGTGCGGGCTAGCTTTGTGTGCAGTTGGAAACTTGAAAAAATTCTATGGTGTTGTGTTTCATCTGAATTTTATTTACCCAGAGAGTTGCTGTGCATGCTTTTCGTCTGAAGTACCATTTTTTGGAATTAAGATTTCGTCAGAGTAGCATGTTTTAAGCTCTATCTGAAACAAGTGGGTTCAGGGGATGTGCTGCATGTGCAGGGGATGTGTTCTGCTTGCCAGATTTTGGCGAGGATGAATTTTTCAAAACACACCATTTGTGAATGACCCTGTCTGTGATCCTCGGAACACTGTAACAGGAGACGACGAACAGAACCAAGCTTGCTTGTTGGTTCTTACTGCCTGGATTTTTTTTTTTTGCAATGATCTTATTACATGCAAAATGACACTAATATGTTTAGCTGTAGACTGTAGAAAGCAGAGCTTCCTTCGGTTGCAGATTCAGATTTTTGGCTGTTGCTAATTGTTTATTGCAGACAATAATTGAGCTGGTTGACCAAAATCCTGAAATCCATGGAGCAATTAGCTTATCCAAATAGGGGTTCTAGTGGACAAGTGTGCAAGTTAGCTTTGAGTGCCATGTGATACTTTGAGGACACCCGTGTTGTTTGAGCTCTATGTCATTTTTTTTTCTTCCATATTTCTGTGAAACAACACTACTTCAGGAAATTTGGTGAACTAACGTATTACATAACTGAACCAATGAGCTACTGCAACTGACCTTCGTGTGTGGGATGATGTAGCATCTAGGCCAAATTTTGGACTCTCCAGCTGCTTAACATTGGCCCACTCCTTCACATTATTCGACTGAATGCGGAATGCGGAAGATTCAGGCGTTACAGGCTGCAATAATTTTTACAGGTCAATCCTTCTGAATTTTTTCTTTGTTACTTGCATCCGAATTGCTTTCATTTGCTGCTGCTGGTTTCAAGCACTTGCAGATGCAGGAGCCCTGGCAAGCGAACCAAACAGATCGCTGGAATCATCTGAGACCTTGAAAACTGACTCTGATTTGAGTTTGCTGATTCGACCCGTGAAAATCAACAAGAAGAGTTTGTAAAAGGCGCCGAAGATCAGTCCGCATCGGGTCTGATTGTTAGTGCGCCAAAGATTGATGGTGCTAAACCATGCATGGCCCCAACTGGACCCTTTTTTACAGTACAACAGAAGTAGATTGTTCAGTGCAATGACGACTGCGTAACTGAAGAAGACACACCTCTAGCATCAACATTCACCGTTTATATTCCTGAACTCCCGAAACGAAATCATGGATTGTAACCCATTGGGCCATCACTCGATCCCGATCAAGTTGTGTGCCAATCTATACTCATCTTCTTCTCGCTGAAAAGCAAGGCATCCTGGGTTGGCTTGATCCCAGAACAACACACATGAACTACAATCAGAAACAGCTGGTTCGTGGCCACAGGCGGCAACCAGGCGGGGTGCGGCCAGCGGCGGTGATCGGCAAAGCTGTGGACTGAAGACAACAAGTAGCTGCTGAACGACGGAGCAGGTAGAGTTCTCTTTGCGAGGTTTTGGGTGAGCTTCATGCGTGTGCGTGTGTCTGCGTGGCACACGTACGGCCCCTTGGCAACCAGCTGATCGAATGGATGCCCGCCATGCTGGCTGGACCAATGAACACAGGTGACGGTGGCCGGGATCACGGCACGGCGTGGCAGTGCGCGCACAAAGCAGGTTCACCATCCTGCGCGGAACGTCCTGGCCGGCACGGTGGCCACCATGTTCCTTCGTTTTCCCTTGACTGGACTGTACATCATCCCCATAGCCGGCATGATGGTCGGCACCGGCGTCGCCATGAAGATGGCATGGACATTGGACAGAACGCGGCACACGGCGCGCGGCATTATATCGGCCAAAAACAGCAGCCGTTCACCACCTTCGCCTGGCTCGGCATGCTGTTCAAGATGGCAACAAGGAGTGGCCTCCCAGGAGGGCGACAAGCAGATCGAGGCGGCGTTCCGGCGAACAAGCATGCAGATGAGGAGGCGGCATTGCTCGTCGTCGTCGCGGCCGGCGTGGCTTCAAACTCCGACCACCATTGCTCCAGCCAAGTCGGGGGTGTGGCTAAAAGGCTGCTCGGGGTTCGGGTGGGGCCGCCACAGCATCGGCGGCGCTCAGGCGAGCCGCAGCATGAAGCGGAGCATGCAATTCTCGCGACGCCAGGGGCGGTCGCTATTTCGAATAACGACCCGGTGGACGCTGTTTCAAATAGCGACCGCCCCTGATCAGCCTTTTGCGGTCCAGATTAGTCACGTATCCTTCCTCTGTTTGTGGGAATGCCGCAGTCGCCCCAGCCTCCGGCGCCGCCGATGATTGACATGCCACCAGGATCCGGCGGTCGATGCGCAGAACATGCAGCGGCCGGAGACGAGGAACAGTTTTAGGTAGGAGACGCTCCTCTGGTCGTGCATAGCAGCGTCAGATTAGTGACAAGTCCGGACGTCGTCTTCCTTCCTTAATTGCCAGAGACCCCTGGAGTGGCGTGTTTCCGGAAATGCTCTTGCGCGGATGCAATATAATGCCAGGATGCATGAGAGAGAAGATACTTTCAACATGATCGCCGAGGCACGAATCGCAAGATCAGACCTGTTGGTCCGGAATCACGAGGCCTTCCTCGAGCAACACATCTCCAAGTACTCAAGCTGTGAGCTCGATGACGCCATGTCATGGAGGAAGCCCGGAGGCTGAGAACCTAAGGATGCATGGCCGGCGGTGAACCCGCCAAAACTCTTCGTCGGCGTCCCCTGCCTCCTGGCGCAAGTTTGCAGCGGTGGATCAATGCGATGCGGCGATGAGTTAATTAGAGTGTGCGACATGCATGCGCAGCAACAACGTACGGCCGTCCAGAATCAGAATACCCATGTGGTGGGCGAGCTAGGGGAGGAAGACGTGTACAAAAGGCTGGACTAGTTCCGAACTATGTCGGGTCTCAGCTAGACGCGACTGGTTTATGTTAGCAGCGCTACTGATACTGTACTGCATCCGACAAGCACAGAGGAAACAGGCGGGAAGCGTGAAGCCAGCACAAGGCTCAAGCGCGGGAACGTCAGAGTTACAGGACCGGAGTGGGCCTAATCATCTAAGCTTCTGGGCTTGGCCCATTGTAATTCCTATATAGGCATGGCACCACGGTGAATGCCGTCATAATGTAACAAGCAATCATTTGAACTCTGTTCTGAATACAGCTGTTCTTCGCTGCCTATCTCTCTCGTTCTTACTTCTTCCCCAATCCCACCTCCAATTCACCTACTCGTAGCTAACAGTTTATTTAGTTTTCAATTATCTACTAGGTGTTAGAAGAGAATAGAATATTACAATTCTATTCTAAACACACAAAACCCAAAATAAAAATAAAATAAATCCGTCACTTAAGCACGCTTGAGGTTTTATCAAAATATGAACTCATGCCAAATTTGGTTTAACTTTAATTGTGAAATTTCCACAATCCTAATTTTCTTAGTGGAGACAGGGAAAAATATAACTAAGACCACGGGTTAAAATATTTTGTTCGACTGATCAACAAGCTTAATTGAAAAACCTCGCAAACACAAGCAAATGAAAGGGTTACACTAGCAGCTAGCAGGCCATGATCCAAGCTAAAAGCAGATTACTGGTCCTCTTTTGTTTTTTTCCTTTTCTGTTTTTGAATGCGTAATGCTGAGGCAATGGCACATGCTACAGCTCATCATAAGATAAACTAGTCTGATATGTCCTAGTCTATCCTTGCTTAAGACTTCCAGTTTTGGCTTAAAATTAATTATTATCAGCAGGGGCATACATCCTTGCAAAAAAATTATAAATCCTTTAGTTTCACATAGAGGTGCTTCTTCACCATTAATAATTTTCTGACACGGTATTCATATATAAGTATTTAGTTTCAGACAATAATGTACCTTTGTCAGCTGTATTAATATAATTACGATCTTCAGGCTCATACAACACAAGCCAAAATTGCTTGGCCATAACTAATTGTGACACCTGCTTTTGTCTGACATATTTATTTCTTAAAATTATTTAGCCGGGAATCTTTTGTTTTTATCTGACTGTGTTAGCTGCAGGTTATGTTTTTCCCAGCACATGCACACATTTGACATCGAGTCGTGGCATCTTTTGGCATGCAGCACAGGGATTTAAGTTAATTTTAGACGGTATGCATGCATACATAATATTTTGACAAGAGTAGTTTGAGGGTGTTCTCCGTATATGCTAGTGGAAAAGTTTTTCCAAGTTGAAATGGCATTTTGTGTGTGTGTGTGTGGGTGGGGGGGGGGGGGGGGGGGGGGGGATGGTATAAAGTTTGGACAATTTTGCATAAGGGGTTTTTATAGGAAGCCTCTTTCCTACTCCTGGGTGTAGTTACTCCCATATTGGCAGATTTTATGATTTTCCCATTGATTTTTTGAGTTGTGTACGTAAGTGTTCCCATCTTTCACGAACCAAAACAACATGAATTTATGGTGAGAGGTATTCTAGCGACTTCATGAGGAGACATGAAAATTTCATGCATATACTTATTACCAAAAGAATCAAACTGAGAAGTGGGCTATATGAAAAGATTGATGGAAATTTCCATTCATGTGTAATTTCCATGAAGAGGTAACCCTTCAGTATTTCGAACGTTGATGCTCAGGACTCCATGAATACCAACACATTGTTGGGATGAGTTCGCTAGGTGTTGTGTTTTGATTTTTTCTGCTGCATTCTCTTTATATATAATTTTCATGACATCTATCATCACCGGCACCTATTCACGTCAAACAATCTTGAATCCGATCTTTCAAAAAAAGGGTATAATTAAGTGTAAATGCCAAAACAATGAACCATCACATTAACCAATCAGATCCAAAACAGAAACGAATATCAGAAGAAATATTTGTTCGCTACTTCATGATCCCAGTTCATCCATCAAACCAAATAATCTTCAAAATTATCAAATGAAAATGATGAGATAGAATTTTATTTTGGAAACAGAGATGCTTTATTGATTACGGAATAACTTTCGTACAAACTGACTCACAAATAACTGAACCGACACCTGCTGGGTCACTGTCCCAGGATTATTACAAACTTCAACAATGGACTCTAACTTCATGAAGACGCACTGAGGCTCAGGACTTCATGAAGACATTGATGCTTGGGTGGGATTAAAATCTCCACACAACACACTCTTTATTTTTCACTTGTTGAGCTAAACAATGAGTGACATCGAAAACATTACCCCTCCTTCACGCTTGGCACTTACATTCGCTCGTGCCTGGTTGCTTCTATGGGGATCAAATATGCCAGTAAAAATAATGAATGGCGGGGCCATGGGAGGGTGGAGTTGGTGATTGGGGAAGATGAGAGGAGAAGGGAGGGGTGTATTTGTATCTAAGCTCGTGCTTGAGGAAGATGGGGATATGTGAGAGCATATTTATAGTATCATAGGAATGAAGCATCATGGGGTAGGTACGGTGGGATCGTTGAAGTGGGTAATTAATTAATTCTTAATCTAGAGACTTAATTATGTTTCTCATACACACCATGGTACGCTAACAGCATGGTAATCTAGAGACTTAATTATGTTTAATCTATAATTACCAGCCAGGGGGGGGGGGGGGGGGGGTGGGTATACATCGTTGCAGTAAAATCTAAATGCCTAGTTTCACCGGTAGTTTTATGACACGGTATTTATATAACTGTCTATAGTTTCAGACATTGTCCCTTGTTCAGCTGCATTTGTGTAATTAGAATTGTCAGACTCACACAACACAAGCCATAACTCTATTTGGCCATAACTAATTGTGACATGACATTTTATCTGACATCATTTTTATTTTATATGATCTAGCAGGGAATCTTTTTGGCCTTATCTGAATGTGTTAGATGCGGATTATTCCAGCACATGCATGCACGCTATCAAGTCGTGGCATCTTTTGGCATGCAGCATAAGGATTTAATTTCATTTAATTAGATAGTATGTATGTATATACATAATATTGTGTATAATATTTCCACAAGAGTAGTTTTTGAGGGTGCTCACCGTATAAAGCTAATGGAAAAGTTTCTTCAACTTGAAATGATCTTTTTTTTGGGGGTTTGGATGACATGAAGTTTGGGCTACCTGGCATAAGGGGTCATAAGAGTTACTCCCTCCGTCACTTAATGTATGGCGTTTTGGAGTTCAAATTTTTTCCCTAAATGTAGGGCGTTTTGCATATAGGACAAATTTTAAAGTTGGTCTGAGGGTTGGTGGAGAGGTGGGTGAAGGTAAAAATAAAGGGTATGGTAGTCTTTTGACACATTGACTATTTCGTGTTTGAATGCTAGAAAGCCCTACATTTAGGAATGGAGGGAGTATTTGTGTTTTTACCCTTGCTTTGATCTTTAATTGTGATTTTATTGCCATTTTTCAACTTTATGATTTTGCCTTCAGTTTTTTTTATGTATACAATACATAAAGGTATACTCATGCATTGCAGGTATATTAATGCCTCCTAAAAATATATGTTGGTTGGGTTTTGTAATTTTCCCATTTATTGAGTAGCGGGTTCCCATCTTTTACAAACCTGAAGTCCATTATGAGAAATAATGGACATGGTGCAGGTAATGATGATTCTCTCGCCGCACCTATGCTCCAGGTACAACTTATGCTGCATGCATGATTCATATTTGAACTGGTAACATGAATACAAACTGCATGCATGAATCTTATTTCAACTGATAATACCTACGCACATAAAACTTTGCAATTACTGTCAAATAGTCAACTTTACAGTGTAGCCACATGCATCCTGGTTCAAGACGAACACTGGCGGCGGCATGCTTAACACATGCATTCCAGTGGCAAAATTGTTCGTCTATCTCCAGCATTGTCAACTTTAGTAATAAGGGAATCAATGATGGGAGCGGTGATTTTTTAGAACAAGTTTACTGTAGATAGATGTTATCGCAACATACGAAGGGGTTAGAAAAACAACCCAACAGGCACACATTGAACTGTGAATTTCTCTCTTTTTTCTTCCTTTCCTATTTGAAGTTGCTGGGAAATTACCACTCTCCATATTCAATATTTATTTCGTTCAAATTGTAGCTCATGAAAACTAACATATTTTTTTAATTTTTTTTTATAAAGGTCGATGTTCGTGAAGTTTCTCGTTTCTAATGTTTACAGATACAACTCTGTTGTCATCTATGTTAGATTCGTCGCAAAGAAAGCATGTGGATTTTCTAGCTAGTTGTTCAGCTGGCAGGATTGTTAGACATAGCTGATTGGTGTGGCATAGCAAATTAAAGTTGTTTCCTTCTGTGCTGTACGGCTTATGAATCAGAATTCTTCACATTGTGCATTCATGGTGCAAACATAGCACTTCTAAAAAGCCACGGATTGGGTTTGAACTGAACCTCATGCAGATTAGTGGTGTGCACACGTTGGGTTGTCTCTACAAATATTCGGCAAGACCAAATCAGTTCTTTAATTAGCTGGTCATATTTTCAACATTTACATTTTTCTGCAGCTCTGGGAGTGGCCTCGACTAGTGAGGATGCAATAGATGTCAGTATAAGTGCATGGAGAAAAAGGCACAAATTGCTTGTGAAGGTATTCGAATAAATCAAAACGACGTGTCAAGTAATCGTAGATGGAATACGTGGTTTTTGATGAAGTAATTAACCTGTTAAGTTCGGTGGCTTTTCTGACGCCTTGTTCTGTTGGCCTTGATCTGTAGCTTGCCAGTCGATGTTAATTAAGCTTTCTGGAGAATGTTAGTAATGTGAGCTGAAACGTGATGTAATTTAGAAAGAACCATGTTTCTCCAACCTAATTATAGTCGAACATACTTTGGTGGAAATTGGGCGTTACTTTTCTCCCTCCATTGTCTTTTATTAGTTGAGATCAGACTCCAACGGCGAACATTTTGTGTGTGTTACTACTATGATTATACGGAGTAAGCAAAAATTCAGTTTCGTTTGTACCAAATGATTGTTTTTTGCGAAAGTGAATAGCCCTGTCGTTGTGCAAAGCTTTCCCTGAGAACTTGGCTGGATGAGTTGCCGGTTTCCAGCACAACTAGGGATCAGAGAACGACTCAGACCCGGCGCTGATGCGCGCGAGTTCTAAACAGAACCGGTTGGTTGAAACTCAGCAGAACAAAACAACCAGATCAAACCCTCTCTCCGCCACCGCCGCACATTGCTGGACGAGCTGGTGGAGGAAATCATTCTCCGCATCCCGCCGGACGACGTACCCAGGACGATTCCGTCAGCGACACCTGGGCTGTGACCATGTTCCTGCTCGACGTCTTCCCCTTGACGGGCCGGTACGTACATCATCCCTGTCGCCGGCATAATGGTCGTCACCAGCGTCTGCGTCGCCATGAAGATGGCAGACGGCGGCATCCGTGCCATGGCCAGCACACGGCACACGGCTCGCGGCATCGGCCAAGCCCAGCAGGCGTTCACCACCTTCAAACCATTGCCCCTGATCCAAGTCGCGGTAAGATGCTGCTCGGGGTTGGGTTAGGGACGCGTGGGGGATGCCACACACCGGCGGCGGTCAGGCGAGCCGCGGCGTAACGCGGAGCAGGCATTTCTCGCGACCCCAGCGACCGCCCCTGGGTGCCCCAAAACCGTACGATCAAGCCTTTTGCGGCTCAGATTAGTCAGGCCTAGCTTCTTTCTCACCCGAGACCCCAAACCCAGAGCTGTTTGTGGAAATGCCGCAGTCGGCTCAGCCGAGTCCTTTGGCACCACCGCCATCAGGATGCGGCTCGACGGCAGATAGCACTACGGGAAACCGGCACTTTGCCGAGTGTTCCCATGTTTGCCGAGTCCATTTTATCCGGCACTCGGCACTCGGCCAAAAAAAAAAAAAAAACCACTCGGGAAAAATAGTCTTTGCCGAGCACAAAAAAATAACACTCGGCAAAGACAATCTTTGTCGAGTGCCAAAAAATAACACTCGGCAAAGGCAATCTTTGCCGAGTGTCAAAAAAAAGCACTCGGGTGTCAAAAAATAACACTCGGCAAAGAAAAATTAAAATCATTTTTTAAAGCTCTAAATGAATTCAAATTAAAAAGTGTTCAGGTATAAAGTTGTAAACCTTTTCAAGGTCTACAACTCTTATTTGAAGAATTTCTTGATTAAACAAAGTGATAGTAAAGTTGTTCACAAAATCAACCTCTCTTTTCTAAGTTTCATGAAACTAAAATGAAGATTTATAAGATTTGTGAAAAATGTGACTATCACTATGTCGGATGTACAAATGACTAAAACAAAAGTTGTATATCCTCAGAAGTTATAAAACTTTGTAGTTCAAAATTTTTTAATTTGAATTAAATTTTCTTACGAAATAGAGGTTTGAATGATAGCTAAATTTAAAATGAGAGTTGTAGATCACAATAAGTTATAATCAAAATAAGTTCAAAATTTGCCGAGTGCCTCTGTTTGTCGAGTGTTTAGAGACACTCGGCAAAATCTTTGCCGAGTGCCCCAAAAAAAGCAATCAGCAAAGAGCTCTTTGCCGATTAAAATATGCCGTGGGCTCTTTGCTGAGTGCAACATTTGGTAAAGCCTTTGCCGAGTGCATTTAGGACTTTGCCGAGTGTCCTTGGCACTCGGCAAACAAGAGATCTCCTGTACTGCAGAGACAGTCTGCGACGTGCTCCGGCGATGCGCGGAACACGCAGCGGCTGGCATGAAACAGAGCTGTGTGTTGTCTAGCACGATAATGGATGGTGTTGTCTGCCAGCTAGATGGCACGCAGCATGCTTCCAAGTGGCCGGAACATGCACCTAGCTCCGCATGACGACGTCCTTGTGAACGCTGCCCGAGAGTCAGGTCGTCAATGGGCCGTGCCGAAAATTAATCTGTGTATGCTGCACGAACAAAATCTGTATTTGTTTCTTTGTGAACCCAATTAAGAGCTTTATTGATTACGGAATAGCACACATACAAAGCGACTCACAAATTGACAACTGACCGGACTCACCAAGGACTACAAACTTGGAGACTAGACAAATTGACTCCATGAATACACTGACACTCAGGCAGGATCGAAACCTTCACACTGCACACTCTTTCTTTATTTCGGAAGAAACATTCAGCTAAACAATAAGCGTCATCGATACCATTACTGCTCCTTTGCGCCTCGCGCTTACAGCGGCTCTTGCATGGTCGTTGTCTCGTGGAGGGAGCAAGATACCATAATAGGGCGGAGCCATTGGGGGCAGGGGTCGTTAAGCTTATTCTTGGCAAATACGAGGGGAGAACGGGAGATGTCTTGCCTGTAAGCTGCATGGAGATGTCTGATGATTTCTCGTGTTATACATTCAAGAGGAAGATGTTATTTTTTTTTGCTTCTGTGGCTTTCCTGGCCTTGCAGGTTCTGTGGCTTTCTTGGCCATGCATGGATTATCAGTCCGATGACAGGAAACATGAGGTGCATGCAACCAGAGAAAACGTTGGTGTTAATTCGCTGAATAGCGTTGTCCATCGTGTTAGTCTCGCTTTCCCGTCCCTGACAACCAGGCGGCAAGCTAGACAAGTAGCTACTGAACTGAACTGAACGACGGAACAGGTACAGTGTTCTCGATCTTGCGAGGTTTCGGGCGAGCTCGGCCCCCTTCACCTCGCCCCCAGCTGAATCGATCGCCGCCGTGGCCAGCATCCGTTCACCACCTTCGCCTGGCTCCAGCTGTGCAAGAATCAACAAGGGGTGGCCTCCAGGAGAGTGACAAGCAGAGGCGGCGTTCCGGCGGCAAACAAACATGCGGAGGAGGAACTGAGGAAGCGTTGCTCGTCGGCCAGCGTGGCCTCAAACTCCGGCCACCATTAATTGCTCGACCCAAGTCGGGCGTCGATACGACGCTGCTCTGGGTTGGGGTAGGAACGCGTTGGCCCGCCACAGCACCGGCGGCGGTCAGGCGAGCCGCAGCGTGAAGAAGAGCAGGCGCGGCAATTCTCGCGACCCCAGGGGCGGTCGCTATTTCGAATTACGACCGGGCGGTCGCTATTCTAAATAGCGACCCGGCCTGGGTGCCCCTAAACCGTCCAAATCGCCTTTATGCAGCCTTTATGTTTGTGGAAATGCCGCACTAGACCCAGCCTGCGGCGCCACCGATGGACACGCCACCACCACGGCCAGGATGCGACTCGACGGAAGATGGAGATAGTCCGCGGCATGCTCCGGTGGCTTTACCTGCTCGTTGCGCAGAACATGCAGCGGCCGGTGACCCGTGACGAGGTGTCCGGTGACCTGCGGTGAGCGCGCTAGAACTCTTGTCGGCGTCCTTGGCTCAAGGACATCTCCGTGTGTCCGGAATGGTGCGCGAGGCTGTCTTCTGGTACCTGCCGCCCTCTTTATTGTTGATCTTGCTTTGCTGCGGCGGATAGATCGATGTTGGCAATGAGTTAAGAGTGCGACGGGAGAGCAGCACCAACGCCTGTCCGTACCAATTTCATTTGTGCGTGGTCCGAAAGAAAAAAAAAAGAGTGGACAATAGGCTGGAGTAGTTTGCAAGTACAAATGCTCGAGAGTGGCCGGCACAAGCCACCAGCTCCGCAGCCGACGTCCTCCTGAACGCGGCCTCAGAGTTGGGTTTGCCTAAAATTTATGTGCTGCACGAACAAAAATGTGTCCCCTATTGAATGAAAAAAAAAAGATGCATTCCATTTGTTCTTTCTAAACTAGAGAGCTTTATTTATTATAGGATAACACTCATACAAAGCGACTCACAAAATACCTGACTGGAGTGACCGGACATACTCGCATGGATTACGGACTTGGACACTAGACATTGGTTCCATGAACACACTCATACTCTGGATGGATCGAAACCTGACCCACACTGCACACTGTTTCTTTATTTCGGAACTAGCATTGAGCTAAACAATGACCGTCATCGAGACCATTAATGCTACTTTGCGCCTAGCGTTTACGGCGGCTCTTGCATGGTCGTTGTCTCGTGCAGGAAGCAAGATACTATAATATATAAGGCAGAGCCATTGGGTTTTGGGCGCCCGGGGGGGTGGTTTCGTAAGCTTTTTCTTGGGTCTTGGCAAACACGAGGGAGATGGGAGATCAGGGTGGATGAACTAGTTAGTGGAGACAGGGAAAAACTGAACAAAGATCATGCAACCATGTGAGATCATGCATGGACCGCTAGTTGCTCGCTGACCTTGTTCTTGGCAAATAAGAGGGGAGATGGGAGACTAGAGGGAAGATGAGCTGAAGCTTGAGGAAACCTGGGGAGACATGAGGACTTATTTATAGTTGTAGGGGACCAGATAATTAACTACAGAAGGGCTGGTTAGTGGTGGAATTAACTAGATAATTACTCAGATAATTAACTACAGAAGGGACCAGATAATTACTCAGCATGAGGGCTTATTTCAAGATCTAAAGTTTTAGGGCCTCTTTGGTAGGGCTTCTCCAATGGCTTTTTCAGCGGCTTCACATGTTTTTCAACCAAAGGGGGTGCTTCCTCAGGTGCTTCTCCTTAAAAAAAGGAAGAAGCCGTAACCAAAAATAAGGTAAAGCATGAAGACACAAAATGGTAGCTTCACCGGCTTCTTTTCTCTATGACACACTCATCTTTCTATATTTGTCCCTAAAAATATAGAGAAGCTGCAGAAAAAGCCGTTTTGCCAAACGTTTTAGGCACAGCCGCAGACACAGCCAGCACAACCGTTTTTTGAAAGAAGCCACAGCCACAGCCCTACCAAAGAGACCCTTAGTGATGTAATTTGCTCAAGTTCAAGTCCTTTGCACAAGCATGCAACATATATAAACAAGCTAATCAAAATTGTTTTTGAATACTGAATTCCATCAGACCCAGTTTTAAAATCTAAAAACGATGTATTCTAGTAATAATTCTCTCTTGTCTGAATTCATACTGAGAGGCAACCACACTTGCTACTGCTCATCATAACATAAACTAGTCTCATATGTCAGAGTTTCACACAGAGGGGGTATGCATGGTTGCAAAAAATTATAAATGCATAGTTTCACACAGAGGTACTTGTTCAGCACTATTTTTTTTGACACTGTAAGTGGCTAGTTTCAGACAATGTCCCTTGTTCAGCTGTACTTGTATAATTAGAATGGTCAGACTCACACAAAACAAGCCAAAACTCTAGCTGGCCATAACTAAATGTGACACAACATTTTTTCTGAGATCATTATTACATTAAATTATATGGCAGTGAATCTTTTTGGCCTTATCTGAATGTGTTAGCTGCGGATTATTTTATCCAGCACATGCATCCACGCATTTGGCAATGAGTCGTGGCACCTTTTAGAATGCAGCATAGGGATTTAGTTTCTTTTAGACAGTATGCATACATAATATTGTGTATAATATTCTGCCTTCAGGTTTTTTTAAGTATACAACACACAGATGTATACCCATGCTGCCATGCATGCAGGTTGGGTTTTGAAATTTTCCCATTTCTTGAGTAGCGTGTTCCCATCTTTTACAAACCTGAAGCCCATGGATTGGTGGTGAGAGGTATTCTAGCTGCTGCATGAGGGGAAATTACGTGAGGTACGAGAAATAATGGACGTGGTGCAGGTAAAGATGATTCTCTTGCCACAACTATTGGCCATGCATAAACAGAAATAATACACCATTAGTGGAGACAAGGAAGAATAAAACAAAGACCATGGGTTAAAATATTAATTTTGTCCTACACAATCAACAAGCTAAATTCATACCGTGGAGGTGCTTTGTTCTACAATACTGATCAACAAGATTAATAGACACAGAGGTTGTTCAAATGACAAATGCTCGCAAACCCAAGCAAACAACAGGACAACACAATTTGATTTGATATATATAAATGAATCCAGTTCTAAATTTGACATTAATCCCTGTATTCCCATCATCTAAAAACCTGAGCCCATGAATTTTTTTGTGAGAAGTATTCTAGCTGCTGCATGAGGTGAAAATACGTGAAGTATGCATACATATCCTTATTGTCAAAACAAAGAAATTGAGGAGTGGACTATCAAAGTATTTGACGAACCTTTCCATTCATGTGTAATTCCCTTGAAGACAAATAGTTCGAACTTTGATGTTCGGGACTCAATGAATAACAACACATTGTTGGCATGAGTTCTCTAGGTGAGGTGTTTTGATTTTTGCTGCTGATTTCTCTTTAGTGACCATCCATGAAAGTTCTACCATCACCGGCAGCGATTCATGCCAAACAACCCTGAAGCCGAGATACATGCTTCCATGTTTGCACTAGACACAAATGAATGATTGGTCGAAGGCAACAAATCACTGGATTCCACAACATGTAGAGGGAGATGGATATGAAAGACGGATGGCTGCATATTCCAGTCTACCACTGCTACAGTGACCACTTGCGGACAAAGGAGACTCAGATAGTTGTATTGGACATGCAAGGGAATTTATGTAGGATCATGCGCTGGACGGATGAGAATGAAATAGCCACTCCCACTTTCATAGGTCAGTCCCAAGGACGTCTGTATTGCATCACATCGAAAACCTGAAGATCCCAATGGACACATCATTGGGCTGTCGATTTGGGTTCTTGAGGACTATGATGCAGAACAGTGGGTACTGAAGCAAAGTGTGAGTTCTTTGCAGCTGTTTGGAAAGTTAAGTTGCAAAGAAAATGACTATGCCGTTGTTGCCTTTCATCCAGATCAGAATTCAGTCTTCTTTGTTCAGCTTCAAACTCCGACCACCGTACGTTGCTCGACCCAAGTCAGGGGTGGCTATGAGGCTGCTTGGAGTTGGGGTAGGGACGCGTGGGGCCGCCATCGCACCAGAGGCATTCAGGCGAGCAGCAGAGTAGGCATTTCTATCGCGACACCAGGGGCGGTCGCTGTTTCGAATAGCAACCACCCCTGGGTAAAACGGAAACCGTCCAATTGCCTTTTGTGCGGCCCAGATTAGTCAGGTCTTCTTCCTCACCCACCGGAGACCCAGAGTTGTTTGTGGAAATGCCGCAGTTATATAATGAGGTATTTGTGTTATCATCCTCATTTTGATTGTTACTTGTCATTTTACCCATTTTTTTTTCAAATTTATGATTTTGTCACCAGTTTTTCAAAATATACAAACACACAAAGGTATACCCCAGGCATGCAGGTATATTAAACCGTCCAAATAAAAATATATTATTTGGATTTTGCAATTCCCATTTAAGTTTTGAGAAGCATGTACGCGTTCGATTCCCATCTTTTACGAACTAAAAGTTAAAGTACATGAATTTATGGTGAGAGGTATTCTAGATGCTCTCATGAGGGGAAAGTACATGAAGTTTGAATACATATACTACTTATTACCGAAAGAAAGAAATTGAGACGTGGACAATCATCAACCGCAAGTTTTTCTCTCACAACTCTTCTTGTGTGCTTTTTTTTTGGAGTCAACTCCTTTGTTTATTGATTGATAGTGAAGGAGTTATAAATGCCCTCAGGCGGACTCATAAACCAAACATGTCTACCCACTGACTCATAGAGACAATGACGAGCCAAAGTATGGGCATCGACATTCGACATCCGACCCTCATGTACAAAATCAACCGAGGTAAAATTAATTTTCCATCCGTGCCTTGATCTCCTTAATGATCTGGCCATAAGGTCCCATCCCTGCACCTTGCTACTCTGAACCTTCTCAGATCCAGATCCGCAGCTAGCGCTAATGCCTCCCGGCAAGCCAGCGCCTCCAACTGTTTTGGGTCCGACACGCCTGAAAAGACAAGACCCAGAAACAGACCTTCTTCATTCCTGGCAACCGCAGCGGCTGTGCCAGTATTCAAGACCTTGGAAAGGGCAGCATCAACGTTGATCTTCATACGCCCGCTGGCGGAGGAATCCAACTAGGCTTCGCTGCATTCTGTTGTCCTCCCCCTCCCTTTTCCTTTGGTGGCGGCTTGCCCATATCAAGGTCAGATATGAATCTTTCAACAAAAGCATGGGTACTGGGTAGACAGCGGGCTTTGGTAAGATTGTTCATGGATAGCTTTTCTTCTTGCGTACGAGATTGCCCACAGGGTTACGACCACCCTTGTCAATTCCTCATGCGACAGCAACTCAAAGATCGCTGCTAGCCAGCCTCGTGCATCCCGTTCCTGGACCTGACAGAGATGCTCTACTAGTTCCTCCCTCTCCAGCGCCCATACACACTTGGCCATATTACAGTCCAGCAAAGAGTGTCTCCATGAGTCCTCCATACCACAAATGTTGCATGTTCTGTGAGTTGCCATATGCATATGGTGGAGTACATCCTTTGTCGGTATAGAGTGTTTCGCCAATCTCCACAAGAAGACCCTGATTTTTTATGGAACTTTAGCCTTCCAGATGGTCGCCCATTCCTTTTCTTCTGCCTTCGTGTCTGATCTCCCCGCGCTGTATTCCTACCAAGCCGACAGCCTTTCGCGGTTGTGAACTATCATGCGGTATGCCGAGCGAACTGAAAAAACACCGGATTTCTCAAAGTGCCATGCCCAAATGTCGCTCTGCAGTCGGCTGCATAGGGGAATGTTTCGGATCACTTTCCTGTCCATCGGCGCAAAAGCCTCCTCTAGTAAATCTGTTTTCATGGGCTGCTTTTATGGGCCACCACGGGCACCTGCTTTTATAGGCTGGACTAGTTCAGCACCAAGTTTGGGTCCGTCTCAGCTTGGCCCGACTGGTTTATTGGTTTAGACAATTTACTTTTCAATTTTCGGTGAACTAGAAGCGAATAGGATGCTACAATTCAAATAAAAACAGACAAAATACATTTTTTATGGTATTATTGTGGTACTGGCTCCAGCTTTGGTGGTACAAATGAAATCTCCTATTACTTTCTTTTTCTAATCATGTCATTGCACTAGTCAATCAGCCTTGTTTGATAGTGATTAATTGTTCTCAATGATAACTTAAACTAAGTTACATGAAAACTATATTTTGACGTCGTGATAGGTGGGTGACGTTGAACAATTCTATAATACTGATACATAGTAATCTGAACCCAGATCTAGCTGTTGGCCATCCTTGATCCGTTGAGTCTCCCTAATTATTCATTGAATTTTCAATTTGCACCATAGCGTGTGCAAGGCTATACACATCGATGATTGTGCGGCAATAGCAAATAAATTGAGTCATAACCTTATACATGTGTATATTTGGTAATCTTCTCAGGATCACAAAATCACCTATCATTGTTCTCGAGATCAATTATTTAGTGCTAATATATCGGTCATTAATCATTGTGCAGATAAGGATGACTCTCTGGCAACACCTACCGGCCGTGTTTTAACAGTGAGTTGAGACAGGGGAAAATAAAACAAAGACCATGCATGGGTTAACATATTTCTCGTTTCGCTGATCAACAAGCTTAATTGACAAACCTCACAAACAGAAGAAATGATAGGATCACACTAGCAACTAGCAGGCTATGATCGAAGCTAAAACAGATTAATGATATGAATATTAGTTGATTTGATATATATAAATGAACTCAGTTATAATAAAAATTTGACGTGAGACCCGTGTGCCCTTTACTGGATCCTTTTTTTTTTCTTCTCTTTTTTGAATGCATACTGCGAGGCAAAGGCACATGCTACCGCTGATCATAACATAAACTAGTATGATATTATGTCAGTCTATCCTTGATTTAAGACCTCGAGTTTTTGCCTTACATTTGTTAGCACAACCTAAGAGTCTATTTTTTGTCTTTTGCGTTTGGCTATACGTGAGGATTCAAACGGGCATTGGAGTCGTCTTTCAACCTTGATCCGTTCCCTCACACACGTGACACTGTAGCACAGCCTCGTGCTGATATGTTTTCTAAGCTCCCCGTGGATGCAGACACCTCCCACATGCTGTCCTCACCTTCGCAGACAGCCGCCACCCTCTGGATCCTCTTCCATGGCCGCGGAAGAGAACAGTGGAGGGTGAAGAAGCCATGGTGCATCCCGTGATATAGACTTCCCCAGACACTTACGGGGACTAATATATAAATTGTAAAAAGAAAAGACTTGCTCAGCCAGAGAGTTGAACCCAGGCAGCCCAATTCGTACATAAATCCGTTCCCTTCCGTTGCGTCCTTTGCCACCGTTCTCCTCCCAAACGAAGCCTTGTCATCTCATCTCACTGATCCCGTCGCCGCTCCTGTCTTGCGCCGCAACACGACCATGGCCTCCTCCTGCCTCTCTTACCCGCCGGCCCGACGCGACGATTCCGTCGTCGACAACTACCACGGCGTCGAGATCGCCGACCCCTACCGCTGGCAAGCAACACGATGAGCTCGGTTCGATTAGTTTGGCGGCTGCCGACGATGCTCATTAATTTCTGATCACTTTCACCGTGCGTATGTGCTGCAGGCTGGAGGACCAGAACTCGGAGGAGACCAACGAGTTCGTGGCCAAGCAGGCGGAGCTCGCCGAGAAGGTGCTCGCGGAGTGCCCCGACACGGAGAACATCCGGCGCGAGATCACTCGGCTGTTCGACCACCCGCGCCAAGCGGCGCCGTTCCGCCGCGGGAACAAGTACTTCTACTTCCACAACTCCGGCCTCCAGGAACAGAGCGTGCTCTACATGCAGGTATATATGTCACACCAACCTTCTTCAATTCACTGCAAGTGTGTCATTAGTGTGTGCTAGTAAAGAGAAAGCATGTAAACATCCCAGTGCCGGAGCAAAATGCCCCTTAATTAGCTGTTACTGCCGGTCACCGCCGCATGGCCGTTCCGTAGTTGCTTGCCGTTGCAAGTAGATCGAATCCGCTCCTTCTGCCTTGCCTCTCGCCAGAGCACGTGAGAGCTCAGGGATGATAAGTTTTTTATGAGGTTTGAAAACAACAAGCATCTTTCCTATTTTTTTTAAAAAAAAACAAGAGTGGACGAGCGCGTGGTGATTTGATTAATCTGTTTAGTGATGCGGACCTTCTGACGAACCACCCAACATCTTAACGGCATGCACACCTTCAGAACTCTCGGCACTACTGGTGCCGTTTCTCCTCCTCCTAATTTAAGCGCCCACATGTTTATGTGGATTTCCAGAAAAAAAAAAACCTCGTGACGGCCTAACGGTCAACAGGCGGCGTCAGTGTCTCCAAGCCATCAATGCAATTTTCTTTATTTTTCAATTTTTTTTTCCTTTTTTGGCCCACCCTCGTGAGCCCAACTAGTTTCCGGCCCATCCCCAAGCTTGGGCCTAGACTCGCCACTGAGTGGAACAACAGTTGTATAATACTCTTGTTTAAAAAAAAACTGAGAATGTACACAATAATCAACAACTAATAAATTGTCACTACTATTTTAGCTCAAAAAGCAAAAGCATAGCGCAACAATAGCAAGCAACACAACGGGTCTTTTTTCACTGGCCAGATCCATTTTGTCTCTTTTGCAAAAAAAAAAAAAAAGATCCATTTTCCCATTCCATCTAATATCGGCGAAGTTTGAGGAGTTTTACCTCATTATGTGAGTGATAGCAAGATATGGAGTGCTAACTACACTGAAAAGGGAAAATTCAGTGTGGAGATTGGCGGGCAGCATCTCTCCATGAGGGCCCTTTTTTCTAAGAAAGGTGCTATTTTCAATTCGTGAAGAATAATTGCAAAAGAGGACACAATTGATGAAAACTTACACTGATTTTGAGGCTGTACATGAGCTTAGGCCAACATGCACTGAGGCAAAGTGTCACATTGTAAACATTATTGATCAGCATATATATTTACACATACTCTCGATGAGGTCCATTGTGTGTGTGTCACATGTGTAAATTTCTATGTGTGTCTTTCAGAGTCCTTTTATGAGATTTGAAGTTTGTTCCGAGTCTAATGCAAATTGTGCTACTTGCGTATACCACTGGTGACATTATTGGAGGGTTTTAAATGTGACGTGTTACGCTGATATTGCAGGACGATTTGGACGGAAAGGCAGAGGTTCTTTTGGATCCAAATACTCTAAGTAAGGATGGAACATTTGCTCTTATTAATTTTTCTATTAGTGAGGATGCAAAATATCTTGCCTATGGGCTTAGCCAATGTGGTAGTGATTGGGCCACCATTCATGTGATGACCATTGCTGACAAGCAGCCTATGCCCGACAATTTGTCCTGGGTAAGTAGTCACAATTAATTCGCCACTAGACCACCCTTTTAGTTTTCCTTTGTGCAAATAGCTAGCAGCACAAAAGTGTTTGACATTTTGTTCGTTAATCAAATATGGTCTATATATTGGTGGATGCAGGTGAAGTTCTCAGCTATGAGTTGGACTCATGACGGGAAAGGGTTTTTCTATGGCCGGTTTCCAGCTCCTAGGTAGACCCACAAGACTTTTCCTTTTAACATAATAACTGATGTTTCCAGCACCAAATATTCCTTATTTTTTTGGATTTTTCATCTCGTGTAGAATTTCTCGATTGCTATTGTAATATATGATGAAGATCAACAAAAGACAACTACTTTAAACGAATACCAGCTTTTGCAACAACAAAAATGTGAATAAAACATGAGTATCAAAACAGAGTTCTCTGTATTACGATATTAGAAAACTATAAGACTCAAATAAACTTATTGTTCTTCAATAATTTTTTTCGATGGGAACAGGAGGAGTTGGCCCCTACTGGTTATAATATATTAATAAATAATAAAAGTTTACAAGAGTTCAAAAAGACAAATAAAAGGATGAAAGCCAGAGAAAAAAAAAACACTAGCTTATGGCCTCTAGCCATTCTTCAATTTGTGGGAAATATTTCCTTCAATACTCATATGGCCAGATGCTTGCACACATATTTGACACGGCCGGGTCCTCTGCTAGTAATTGCCATGTGAATTTCTGGGAATGATACCAAGAGTATGAGATCTCAGATGCCTTGAAACAACTCAAATTTATTTTGATATATAGTGTTCTGAATGGATTTCTTGATCAACAGTTTTTAATTCCTTTCACATTACATGGCTTGATGTGCCGAAGCTTTTTCACCTCACTCTAGGCCTACATGACAGTGGTGCATACCGATAAAATGACAATAACTCTCTGTTCAAATCCTGCTCCTTCTACTGTCTCTTATGCCTTTTTCATCTACTTTGCCAATAGTCAAGTGAAATCAAAGTGCAACGTGCATTAATATATATATTGTGAACGTTGAACTTAGCAAGAAGATTGCTCATCTGCTTTTAAAATTAATCTGCATGACTTACAATCATCATCATCATCATCTGTAAATAATGCCTCTTTATTTAAGTTTTTTCTATTGATTAGTTTGTTCTTTCTTTTTCGAATGTCTGTTTTCACTTGCTTTTCAAATCGTTTCTCTAGAGACGGAGGGGAACTAGATGGTGATACTGAGACGAATATCAATGTTAATCATCAGTTATATTACCATGTAATGGGAACCAATCAGTCAGAGGATATATTATGCTGGAAAGATCCTGAACACCCTTCGTATACCTTTGGTGCCTCGGTCACTGAAGATGGAAAGGTAACTCTCACTGTCACTCATGTTGTGAAAAGCTTGGAACGATAAACTTTAATCTTCATCTTTACTGATAGAAACTTTTCAGTCTTTTCTGTTGCATACAGAGAAAACGTTACTCTCTAAACTTTAAGAGAATATAACCCTCTAAACTTTGTATTTTTTTTGCAGTACATCATAATGGGAATCTATGAAGGATGTGGCTCCGTCAATAAGCTATACTATTGTGAAATTTCTTCTCTTCCTCGAGGAATAGAGGGTTTCAGAGATACACAGGAAATGCTTCCATTTGTTAAGCTTGTTGATGACTTCGATGCTCAATATCAAATTGTGGCAAATGATGGTGATGAATTTACATTTTTGACCAATAAAAGTGCCCCTAAGAACAAGCTGGTAAGGGTAAATATCAAGAACCCTGAGCTGTGGACTGATGTTGTTCCTGAGCATGAAAAAGATGTTCTTGAGTCAGCTGATACGGTTAACAATAACCAGCTGTTGGTGTGTTATATGTCAGATGTTAAAAATATTCTGCAGTTAAGACACCTTGGAACTGGAAATTTGATTCATCGGTTGCCTCTAGAGATTGGTTCAGTTTCAGAGATCTCTTGTAGGCGGGAAGACAAGGAAGCCTTTATTGGCTTCGTAAGCTTTCTTTCTCCGAGTATTATCTACAGGTGTAACTTAGCATCTACAATCCCTGAAATGAAGGTGTTTCGAGAAGTTTCAGTTCCTGGATTTGATCGAATGAAGTTTCAGGTTAAGCAGGTAGGTTTTTCGCCTTTCCGAATTTGCTCTACTTTCTAAAGTATTGTATGTATAATATTGCGCGAGCTAGTTAGTGTAGTGTCAATCCCTAGTTTCTTGGTCAATTTTTCAGTCAGAGTCTTGTCAGTTAGGCGACCGTTAGAAATCCTAACCATTTGCTTTCAGCTACCAGAGCGTGTGCCCGGGTTATTAGACATGTGGACACCTTAGAATGCCACTTCGGCCATGATCAAAAGAGGAAGAAAATAGAAAACTTCAGCCACGTTGCAGAGCAAAATCCATCTGTGTCCAATGTGTGCTCTATGCATTTCACTCACCTCTTGCAGTATCACTGCCAATACATGTCAGTGTCACCAATTTACTGGAATGGCTTTTACGTTGCTTCTGATACCAGTTACAATAACCATTTCCCACTAGGACAAACCTGCGACTTCTTAACTCCCGAATTACTATACCTTCCACTTCGCAAAAAAAGAAAAGAATTACTGTGCCTTCCATCATACTTGTCATTGTGAGAGCTATGTTTCCATGAATCGATAACTTTACATTTAGTATCAGAAGAATCATAAGTAGCATCGCTTTTAAGCTAGTGTACTCATGGTTTCGCTAGACTGAATAGTTTCTTCGTCCTTTCTGTTACTCTCTAGTTACCAAAACTTTTGTTTTTGCCCAACTCAGGTTTTTGTCCCTAGTAAGGATGGAACCAAAATTCCCATGTTCGTAATGTCGAAGAAAGATATCAAGCTTGATGGATCTCACCCAACTTTGCTACATGGTTACAGGGGATTCAACATATGTATGACACCTTCGTTCAGTATTGCGCGTGTAGTCCTGTGCAAGAACATGGATTTTGTTGTCTGTATAGCAAATATCCGGGGTGGTGGAGAATATGGGGAGGAGTGGCATAAAGCTGGATCACTTGCAATGAAACAAAATTGCTTTGATGACTTTGTTTCTTGTGCTGAATTCCTCATTTCTCATCACTACACAACTCCAAAAAAAATATGCATTGAAGGTGGAAGCAATGGTGGTCTTCTGGTTGGTGCTACCATTAATCAGGTCATATAGAATAAATGCCCATTTTTACATAAGATGCCTCATGATTTATATTTTTTGTGCAAATTTAACCATGTGCACCATTTATATATACTATATGAATTTAACTCAACTATGCACTGCATTGCAGCGGCCTGATCTCTTTGGGTGTGCTATTGCTCAAGGCGGTGTTCTGGACATGCTCCGTTTTCACAAGTTCACAATTGGTATGCATGTTTCAAGGAAACACAAAACCCTGTCTTATAATCATGTTGAGTTTGTCCCACTCCCTTCTCCACTATAACTCATTTTTGAGCATGTAGCTATCGCAAATATGAAAAAGGTAAAATTAAATACCCCCCTTGCCATCACCATCTTTCCACTTACTTGACAAACTGCGTGATGTCGTTTCTGCTCTGTGTCATTGGGTTTATCCTTTTCTGACTGCAATATACCCAATACAATCCAGTGAAATTAATTAAGAAGCGACGGTAGGTATATGTTACCTTGGAAACACATATATTGAAGTTGCTTCGTCAAAAGCTGAGAACAACCTCAGAGGGAGCACTGTGGGGACCATTTAATATTTTCTCTTATTCCAGTTCTGCTGTGGATTAGATATACCTTTGCCTGCAGTATATATTTGTAGTGCTTCTCGATGGATGTTTAATTCTACAGGTCATGCCTGGACTACAGATTATGGTTGTTCAGATAATGAAGAAGAGTTCCAGTGGCTTATAAAGTATGGATGATTCTAATATTCAACATAACTTATATCTGAGTTGTGCCATTACTTTTTATTTTTGCCGTTAAAATCATCAAATTGCGTTATAGAAATACAGAAAATACATATTTAGGGCTATAAGAGGTAGTGCAGACCTGCCAACAAATACGTTATGTTTTTTATGTCATTTCATTCTATTAACTTTATCCTGAACCTTTCCTTCACATTTTGCTGCCCTGACGAACAAAACCAAGATATTCTCCCCTTCACAACGTGCGGAGACCATGGGATCAAAGCTCTGGTAACTACTGCCAGTGTCCAGCAACATTGTTGTTGACAGCTGATAATGATGACCGGGTTGTGCCAATGCACTCATTGAAGTTGTTAGCAGTAAGTTACTTTTGTGTTTTCAGTTCCTATGAGTTTCATTTGAATAAATAACTTGCCGTGGACCTAGAATAATCTTCAGTTAACAATAAACATGTAATTCATCAGTTTCATTATTGTACCAACTGTTCTGAACTTTTTTTACTGTGGTAGATATATCATTGGCCTTCATAATATAATGAGGACTGAGAAGTTCTTATATGCTCATTTTGATTTAAATTATTTTGACTGCGGTAGTGTGCATGTGCATGACACCTGTGTGGCTTTTTTTTCAAGTATCAGTAGGTGATAAGATTTTCTTAAAATTGAATTTTGTGGATTGAATTTGATCTATCCTTCATCCTTATCTCGTTGTTAAAGAGATGTGGAAAGTTGTCATAATGAGATATTACTATCAAATATGGAGGTGGCGTAGGGCAGCTACTCTGCAATTAGGGATCATCATACTCGTCCTCGTTGGTGGGCTTAGCCTGTGTGGTTTTTACCCCAGCTAGTGCAGGCAATTATTATTTTTGGTGATTTTATCGATATTATAGTTCAATAAAAATAGAAAATTTGTATGAAAGTACAATTGTATTTAGACTTATTTATTTGACAATATGTATTTGATACTCTTTATGTGTTTTCTGTTTAATTCATAGACATTGCAGTACGTTCTGTGTACTAGCACTGAGGATAGCCCACAAACAAATCCAATAATTGCACGCATTGAAAGAAAGGCAGGGCATGGATCTGCCACGACTAAAAAATTGGTTTGTCAAATCGCTTTTCCAATCATGCTTTAACTTAACATTTCAGCAGTGTATTATATATCCTGCATTTTCTTTTCTTTTCTTTTCAGATTGACGAAGCTGCAGACAAATATAGCTTTATGGCAAAGATGTTAGGGGCTTCTTGGACTGAATAATTCATTTTGTCCAGCTTAGACTGGAGATGGTGGAGCAAAGCATTTAATGCACTCAAGACATTACCCTGAAGTGACATGCTAGTACGCTTGTGGAAATCTGTTGTTTTGGTCCAATTAATTCTACAAGCAATGACATGAACGCAAGCTAGCTTTTCATCTGCTAGTTAACGCATGCTAGCTACTCAGTACAAATTATTTGGCTTTGGGTCACAAACAGTCTAGCTTTTCACCTGCTAGTTAACGCATGCTACTGCTCATTTCTGTACTAAGAGTAGGTTGGTAAGCCACTGCGGAGGGCATTCTCCCTAATAAGGCGAATACCTTCGATCCTGCTTTACAAAACAAAAGATTTTATCGATGAATTCAATAAAGCACGTCTTGTTTATTAACATCTGGGAAATATTGTGCAATAGCTAGTTAGGGCAGTTAACTCTCATACGAGCTCCCGGAAATTCATTCATTTGGCCATAAACTAGAGCTCTAATTAACAAGCATAGAATCCAACCAATGTACCCCCCCAAAAAAAGAATTCAACCAAATACTTCATTATTACCACAATATATGTTGAAGTACCAAATTGACTTTGAAACAACCAATAAACTGGGTTCACGCATGGTCCATCAATACCATGAGTAACAAATTAAAAGAAAGCGATACTAATTAAGCTGTTGCCCAACCAGTGCATTTTTTATTACTAAATTGCCAGCCGGATGGCATATCGATCAGCTCGGTTGGTCATATTACGTTATGAATGGGTCAGCGAGCTTGTAGTTGGCAGCAGAGGTGTCCATCTCCAGGCTGCACATGCTTCTGTCGTAGAACACGACCTGAGCGACTCTAGAGCCCCTCCTCTCCGGCGGCAGAAGCTCTCCGGCGCTTCTCTTCTTGTAGATGAGCATCGACCTCAATGACTTGGCCGCTCCCAGAAGGAAGTTGGTGAAGGCCAGCTTATGGCGGACCAAATTGTTCACCCTGAGGACAATCGTCTTGACAGTGTTCTCAAGGCAAGGCACAGGGCCTCCACCAGCCAGTTCCTCGAAGCTGAACGGCTTGCTCTTGTTGCTGCCATCAATTTTGAAGCTGTCCGTCATCTAAATGGGAAAAAGGGGGATTTAATTAATCAACATTTGTAAAACTTGCGTACCAATTAACAACAGTTAATTAGGTGGGAGCCGACCAAGATGACCAATGCAACTAACCTTCATGTGAAGTGTTTCCAGGTGAGGGAAACAATACAGTGTTTTGAAGGCCTGGTGCAGGTCTGCCAAGCATTGCACATTCAGAGCGACAGTCCTCATCTGTTTCCACACTACTCCGACCTCAACTGGGCAATTTTGGAAGATGCCTAGAGTATGCAGCTTCGGCGCCCGTCCTGGTACAATAATCCTTCCCAAGGTAATATCTGAAAACGTGAACGGCCACCAAAGCAGCCGTTCAAGATTGGGCGCGTCCACGATGCGCACCTCCTGCTGCCAGAAACCAACTTTGGTGAGGCTCACCAGGTTCTCGCATCGAATCTCCAGTATCCCGCCTCTCCGGATAATGTCGAGCGATAGGCTCAGCAGCGCAGGGCATCCAATCAGCAGGTCTTCGATGTCCTTCGCCGTCATGTCCATGTTGCTCAACAAGGTGAGTTCCGTCAGGTGAGGAAATATTGACACTGGGCCGCCATTGCCGCGAGCAGGCCAGCGGCAATTGCCGAGGGTCAGCGACCGGAGCGCACTGCAGTCGAAGATGGAGCACGACAACCCAACAGCAACAGGGTTGCCGACGACGCATGGCATTGCTAGAACAAGCTTCTCAATGACCCCAGCTTTGGACAGCATGTCGAGCCACTCGGACACCGTCTCGTCTGCCAGGAGCGTCCGTTGGACGATGAACCGGCGGATGCAACTGCGGCGTGCACCGAGCAACGAGGTGATGACGTTGCAGCGCCATTGAGACAGGTTGGGGTCAACAAACCTGCTGTCGCGCCGCCGGTGCAGCCCACGCCATATGTCGTTGTCGTCGAGGATGTCAAGATGGTATTCGGGAGATGAGAACACGCCCCGCCAAGTCGACGACACTGCGCTCATCCGCACAGCCTCAGTGAGGCTCAGTAGTGTGAGGATGTATCCCAGTATGTTGCGCGGAAGAGAACTGATACTGTCTTGCACATCCCCGACTTCGTCATCAGCAACGCCACGCTGTGCAGCCGATGGGGTACTTGTGGCCTTGATCTTCTTGCTGCCGTGGTTGCAAGGCGCCATGAGTCCTAAGCAAGAAAAAATGATTAGATTGCAAATAACTGAAAAGAGTATTATGGTATAAAAGAAATCTTCCTCAAGCTAGATTGAAAAAAAAATGAAAACATGATAACAGAAAAATATTCAACCATGATGGTCTATAAAAACAATTGAAGTGATTCATAACTAATAACATCACAACCAACAAAAGTAACTTGTACAAACTGATATAGAGTGTAAGATGCAATAACATGTTACATAACAGCACGTGGTGGTATTGGAATGGTGTTTATAGCCATGTTTTACACTTGTCTCCAACTGATTACTTAAATTCAGGACAAGTGTATTATACCAAGTAGCAAAAGGGCAGGTTGGTCTTTTCACATACTCAAACAACAACTTCAAATAAAAGGGCACGGCACGGACCTCGGCCGTGCTTAAGGCGATAAATGTGTAGTTGCCGTCAAGTGCTGCGCACGGCTCGCCGCTGATGACACTTCAGAGTCACTCCAGATCACCGTCGTTTTGCTCTCACGAATATCGTTTACGTCGTGCTCAGTCCTAAATGAAGCACCAGCACACACAGGTAGCCATCAGGACCAGATGAGACGAGCTGTTTCTCCAGCGCCTCCATTTGGGATCTCGTCTACGGCCGCACCATGAACGGTGCTTCGAGGAGATCCCCCACCGACCATCTCTATCTGATCCCGAGCCGCGCCGGAGACTGAGCGGCTGTGGCATTTCCGCTAACGCATCTGACGCCTCTAGCGAGCAAGACTACTCCCACGCCGTGATTAATCTGGGCCGCACAAAGCCGATTTGGACAGTCCTTGCGTACCCAGGGATGTTTGCTATTTGAAATAGCGACCGCCCGGTCGTTCTTCGAAATAACAACTGCCCCTGGGGTCGCGAGAATTGCTTCGCGCCGTGGGTCACCTGCTGCCCCCAGCCTTCATAGAACAAGGGTATCAGAGTTTGAAATGATGATCACACCGGGTGAGGAGACAAGAAACGCCTCCTCTGCTTCTATTTCCCTTAGTTGCCGGAACGCCGGCACCCCCCTGCCGCTTGAGGTGTCAGAGGAAAGCAACAGAATGCAATTCTGTATGACTGACTGAATTCAGTAGAAAAGATTGAGGTTCACCGTGTCAGAAAAGATCGAGCGGTCGTGCCCTCAAGGTCATGCTTTAAGCGTGGCTGCTTCAATCCGAGCCTACGCACAACAACTGCAACCGAGAGCTTACCAATGGAAAATAGGAGAAGATCAAGGCGGCGGAGTCATCAAGGGTGAAGGCAAAGAAGAAATCAGTATGTGGATTATCTGCTCAAAAAGCTCAGATTCAGTGATGCGGAACTCAATGGAGTTTTTTTTCTTGCCAAGGACGTTAGGGACGGGCTGCCCACGATCAGGTGGATGGCGACGGCTAAACTTATCACTGTGAAGGATTTCAGTGATGCTTCGCTGATGTCGAGTACCATGCGTTCTGTGTGGAACCTGGCATGGGATGTCTCTTTCCCATCTACAGGAAAGAACTTGTTTGGTAGTGCAGGCTTAATATTTAGGAGATTGGAAATGAATTATGGAAGAAGGATCATGGATCTTTAGGGGCTATGCTTTGATGTTAGAGGAATTCACTGCTTCCCTGGTTGTGCATTGGCTATTTATCGAAGTGTTACACAGGTCAAATGGCATCTTGTAAAGAAATTTCCATTTCAACTTACATTTTCCAAATGATTGCTCAAAAGAAAAGGAAAGAAATTGGATACACAACATCTAACCTTGTCGTGGTGAAGCTCTGGCGGAGGAGGAGCATGTTGAGAGCTGGCAAATGTACTCTGGCCTGCCTCTGGTTGCGCCGCTCCGGTCTTGGCGCGTCAGGGGCAGCTCTTCGTCCTTCGACGTCGGGGGCGGCAGCCAAAAGTGTGGCGATCCGGGCAGTGGTAAGGCGGGGCAAGGTAGGGTAGCGATGTGGGGGTGGCGGAGAATTGGGGCCGACAAGGGTCGGCGGGGCCGGCGGCTAGGGTTGGGAGGCTCAGCCGCCTCTGTGGTGCGAGCAAAAAAAAGAAAAGGGTCGGGCACGGGGGAGACACGAGGTAGGGGGTGGGGGGGGGGGGGGGGGGGAGAAGTGTTTTGTGTAACCAGTGGCATTTGAGGGTAAATAGTTCTGAACTTCGTGTCTAAATTAGTTTCGCTGATTTGTTGAGTTGGAAATGAGGAGCTCCTGTGAAATGTACATGAAATGAACTACAACTCCAACAAATCTTTGAAGCCAGCTCCACCTTTAATGGGGGAATCTCATGATCAATTTTCTCTATGCTCGAAGCAGACACGCAGCTGGTAGACGAGGCATGCACACTGCAGGACCTACAACATAAACTCAACGGGGTCTCTGAGATCTTGAGTGAGTAGGGTGCAAGCTCTTGTGGCAATGTTAGAAAATAGTTTTAGTTCCTAAATGAGGATCTAGACAGGCTTTAGACACTTTGAGGTTATTGCCATCCCACATGCAGAAATCAAGGTGGCCGATCGAATTATAGACATAAACCACGAAAAAGAAATCATGTGGCAACAACGCTCAAGTATCATGTGGTTAACATCAGGGGACAAAAACACGAGATTTTTTTTTCATCAAAGAGCGGACTCATGAGCTACCTGGTTGAACTCTTTATAACAACAGTCAATTGAGATGGCATCAAACCCTCTCCACATAGTGCTACATTCATCAAAGATATAGCCACTGCCACTAAAGCCGAGAATCCTCCACCTTTCATGGTTTCAACATCTTGTATACAATCAGTTTGCATGATGAAACGATTGCAACCTACTCGTATGGACTGCCTACTCGTATGGACTGCCTGCACAGTTTTTCCGGTTCAACTCGAAGGTGTGTGGGAATAAGGCAGAGGAAAAATAGAAGGGAATATAGAACATGTAATGAGTTGGGCCTCGGCAACTTCGGTGGACCCATATGCGGGAGGGTTAGTCCCAGTCTGGTTAGTGCAGTCCATTTTCTTCTGATTTTACTTTCAAGGATCTTTCAAAGTCATACATCTGGATTACGCTCATGTTGCAAACAATGCAACAAGGAAAAGGGGATGATTAATTGTTCAATCAAAACATTGCCCGATCTCGTGATGCATGCTGAGCACATAAGTATGCGGCCCAGTTTGCATTGTGATTGACAAATTATAATGAGAAGGAAACGAAGTTAACACAGAGCTCTTGAATATCCGCAAGGATGGTAGCAATTTCTGAGCGACCACGATCCTTGGCCTTCCAGAAGTCCACCAGTGCTTTAGAATCTGTTTCCAGAACAACGCTGACTCGTACTTGTGCTAACAAACACTGAATCTGAAGGGGATTGGTTCATTCTCATATGAAATATTAATGTTCTGCAGACTAGAGATACAGAGGACTGTCAATGACAGTATTGGACACGAACTGAAGTCAGAAACAACACAGCTTGTCTGTCACTCATGCTGGTCATGGACGTGTATCTGGACCAGCGGATTATCGTGAAATAAATTGGATCCGGCTTTATGATCAGCTTTCATCAACCGTTGCTGTTGACCGAGGCGTCGACGCATCCCTCCTTCTTCCCCTCACGGAGCTCTTCTACGTCGTGCTCAGTCCTCCATGAAGCACCAGCACACAAGTAGCTAACAGGACCTGACGAGACGAGCTGGTGCGCATGCCGGAGCGTCTACGCCAGCTCCTCCACAGGACGCGTCGAGGAGATGTTAAGCAGCTCGCTGATCGTCTCAAACAGTTCCGGCGCCGCATCCTGATCTCCGCCAGATACAGATCGGCTGCGGCATTTCCACACACACATCTGGGGAACTCTAGTGAGGAAGATGGACTCCTGCGACGTGACTAATCTGGGCCGCGAAAAGCCGATTGGACGGACGGTTTCAGGGTTAAAGGGGGCGGTCGCTATTTTGAATAGCGTCCGCCCGGTCGTTAATCGAAATAGCCACCACGCCTGCGGTCGCGAGAAATGCCTGCTCTGGTTCCGCCGCCGCTAAAGGCCGTCCGACGCGTCCCTCCACCATCTCCGAGCAGCATCGCAGCCTCCCGAGTGTGACGAGAAACGCCGCCTCCTCTGCTTCTTCTCGCCGACGCCGGTTCCGGCCTGTGTTCCTCTCCTTGTGTGCAGGCCCGTCCCGCCGCATGTGCGGACGGTGCGACGGAACAGGGCCTCCAAAATGTTGGGGCCCCAAATTCAACCATGTATATGCTATGTATTTCCAGGCTAACGCACAACCAAAGATCAAACGACATCTCGATCGATGCAGGCGCCTGATGATGTTTTCTCAACTCGGCCCACTCCCACTATCAGCTGCTCCTGCCTCTTGCCCTTTCCTCTACCGCGTTGTGACAGATGATTCAGGGCACTAGTTAATTAAGGTATGAACTGCGTGTCTCTGGTTCCCAAGTCTTTTTCTCCCGTCGTTGTTGTCTGCAGGCATGACAGAGGTTCCGGCAACGCAGCCTGCGGCACCCTACTCTGTATCCTCGATCCTTCCTATAGGCCATGGTGTTGCTGCAATGTCGCCGGCCTTGCCTTTTGCACACGTCTCGTTAGACGCCATACGGCCTGAACCATACTGTCCGCTAAGCCCTTTTTTCCTTCATGGTTTTTGTTTAAAGATTGGTGAATAATTGTCCAGTTACTTAATTTAGTTAGTCTTGTGATCTTCTTGAGGGTGAACTTAAAACAGATGAACTGTGATCATTTTATTTTAATATACTTGTGTAGGGCCTCACTTAAGATTTGGCACAGGGCCCCTGATTAGTCCGGGACGGCCCTGCTTGTGTGTTTCTTCCTGCATCTGAACGGCCGCTGCCCATGGCGGTCGATGCAGCATGTGGCGAAGGGGCAGTAACCCTCTTGATTGATATATGCCGTGACCTTCCTATCACTCCCTTTGTTCCCCTGTACTCGACTCATCGGCGCTCGCGAGTAATAAGTGCGTGAAAATGCTGCCAATGTTCCCCTTTACTCATTTGGTATGTTCCATTAAAAATTTGATGCGGTGCTTAGCAACTCTGATTTACAAAAAATAGGTGATATGTTTTTGCTGCTTTGGTTGTATTCCTTCTCGTGTTCTTGCCTTGGTACTGAAACTCTGAAAGCCAGCCCAACTCATGTACATATATATGGGTTAGCTGTATATTTGCTATTTCAGAACATGTGCAAATGCAGAGGAGGCGGAGATCACGGCATCTAGCGGCAGATCGTAACCCTTCTGGTTCTTAATAAATCTCAACCTTTTCCCTTGCAAACAAAAAGTATTTCAGAACATGTTTTCACAAAAACAAATGGTTTTCAGGATATGCAGTGGCCTGCCCTACGACAACGAATTCTTCTTTTGAGCATTGTATGATGATGCGGTGGAGCTATAACTGTCTCTTTTATTAGCCTTGTCGTGACTGACTGGACCTTAATTTTTTGGTATCTTTTTATTAGTCTTATAGTGACTGACTGAAACTGAATTTTTGGTCTATTCAGACACGTACAGTTGTTAAATTACGTTTATTGTTTTCCAAACAAGATGGTAGCAGAATTTCTAAAACTGAAAATATCAGAATAATTTGATCTTCGGTGTTAGACAAGCAAAACACAGTTGCACTATACAGAAAGTAGCGTTGTAAGTATGTCATTCATGGGTGCAAAATAGATACTCCCTCTGTTCTCTTTCTTTTTTTTTTTTGGAAAGGATATTTCCACTTCCATTCCCGAAGAAATGGAGATCAGAGTTTTACAGAGTTTGGGGATCAAGGATGTCAAACAGCATCCCCTCCGGTCAACATTTCGAGAGCAGAGGGAGTTGGAACTTTTTTTCTACCACTTAATCAGAGTAACTACTTGAACAACTCTCCGGATTCGTATACCGTCGGTTTTGGCCGTCAGAAATCTGCTGTTTTCTGGTAGTGGTAATGCTGGAACTTTCTTTTCCTTCATTAGTTTCCTCCTGTATACTGCCGTCATAATCTTTCCCCTTCAGAAAAGAAAAGAAGAATAAAGCTATGATATAGTTTCAAAAAGATAAAAGAAACGTTGTTCAGCCCAAGTTTATTGTAGCAGACGTAATAATAACCCAAGATTTCTTGATGCGATATTTTCCTTGCTATTGCAGATGCCGATCGATTATACCATCTTGGTACGCTCTATCATATCTAGCCAACCAGCTAACCATAACCAGACCGACTTGGTGGCGAAATATCGAGCTCACTAATAAATCCAGTTTACTAAAGCATCAGAAAAATTTACAAAATTAATTTAATGTCACAAACTGCACTACATAAATATAAGACAGCAAGTCGGAGGCTGTGATGGGGCATGGGGCTATATGATGCGTTGCCACAATTTCTTGCACAAGGAATGAAGAATAAAGAGGTTGATGGATGAGTGAGTAGTTTGAGATGGGAATTAATGGGATCAGATTTCAATTTAGCTGAAAGAGACATCTTATGTAGGATTAAGCACAATAACGTTCTTGTGTGAGCTGCCCCAAATACCATCACTAAAATAGCAATTTTTGTGTGAGCCGCCCCAAATACCGTCACAAAAATTGTGGCCCTCACTAAAGACCCAGTTTCTGGTAGTGAACGGTGAGAATTTAAATTTTGAGAATTGAGGAATAAGGAGTCGACGACGTCTGGGTAAGTTTTAGAAGGGCATTGATGGTTCTAGGGTCGAATTTGGCCGAACAGATAATTTTTTTTATGGTCAAACATAGTCAGTGATGATAATTTGAATTTAGAAATGAGGAATAAAAGAGTCAGATGGCTGGGTGTGTAAGCTTGAAAGAGGAATGGATGGATTTAGGGTTCAATTTGGATGAAAGAGAATAGTTTTCTGTATGGTCAATCACAGTCAATTTGAATATTTAATTTTCAGGATATTTCCAGCAGGACAAATAAGTTTTTACAAAACTTTTGGAAATTTATAGACCATATTTTTCACAATGATGTGATGGCCGCTAATTAATGTTGATGGACAACTAAATCCTGCCATGTGGGCTTGTCTTTAGCTAATCAGTAATCACCGTGTTCTTAACTTCGCTGTAGTCTAGGGAATCTTAGTTTTTAGAACTACCTTCCTATTCGTGCCGTGCGAGCTAGGCTGCTATAATCTAGGTTATTACTGTAGTTATTGTTTTTTTAGTTCACACTACCAGTATGAAACGTCAAGATTTTCCCAATGGAGGGAGGGCTTGTCCAGAGCTCATAATTAAGTGGTTGCTATGTTTTTTGCCATTGTACACACCGTTAGAGTTGAAAACGACAAGGAAATGCTACTCGAAATTCCAGTCTCCGAGGCAGATGACCATGCAATTTCATAGATAGAGCCAAGCATGATAGCCACTCTCTTTGATCCATTCAGAATATAATTCTAGTCAGATATAAATTAGTTCATACCAGCTCCATAGGGAAGCAAAAGTATATTTTCAAGGCAAAACTAAGGACCAAACCAGCTAGGTCGATCTAATAACAATTTACTAAGCCTCTATAAATATGTTGTCGATTGTGTTAGGGCGACCAGCTAGCTCTTATGAATGCCAACGTGAGGCTAGGCTCCTAATCTGGTTGACAACGTCACCATAGGTGCCACACTGTCACACATTTGCTAAGTTGAAGACACAAACTTGGGTAACTGGATTTCACCACAATTTCACCACAGAGCCTAACCAGCTCTAGCTATATGTCCAGGTTGCAAAAGAGCTGTTTTTTCAAACAAGACCACATGAGGATTGAAAATATCAATTAAATAAAGAGACGTGGAACAATATTTTTTTAGTCTAATTCAATGGAACAGGGATGTGCTGATGTCATCATGCTCGCCACTAAAGTGCATGACAGTAGTAGTGTGATATTAGCAGACAACAAATGCATATATATACGTTCATTATGAATTAACTTCTATATATTGTCCATCTTGTTATAGTTACATTTACTCAGTAGGAAAGCCATGTATAATGAATATATTTTTTCATATTTAAATGTATTTGATGATAGAGTACATGAATTAATTATATATTAATATATAGACAACACAAAAGTAAAGAGAAAGAATGATGGGAAGTGTTTGATAAAGTGTCTCTAGCCTGCGCAATGGCGCGGCCATGTAGTACAGCTAAGTATATTTATATGGCATCTTGCAGAAGGCATATTTTTGATGCCATTGTACACGCCGTTAACGACAAGAAAGGAAAAGCGACTCGAAATTCCAGTAGTGGAGGCAGATGTACCACGCAATTTCTTAGATACAGCCATGCATGACAGCCCCTTTGTTTCTTTGATCCATTCAGAATATAATTCTAGCTAGTTAAACAGATACCAGCTTCAATTCATATGGTAGCAATAGTTACTTAGTATATTAATTGCAAGGCAAAACTAAGGACCAAACCAGCAAGCTAAGGTCTAAGTCTCTAACAACAGTTTCACTAATTAAACCTCTATAAATATGCTGTCGAGGTTTGACGCGCTTTGCACACAGCACACATGCATATGTAAACATTGAATTCATCCCGCTAGCATTTGATAGAGTCTCCCTCCCTCCCTCCCTCCCACTCCTGCAACAGAAATCTCCCTCTCTCTTGTTCCTGCTCTAGCCATGGCCAATCCTGGAGGCCACATCCTCCTCACCTACCTTTTGCTGATGCCTCTCACGGCTGCCGCGCTCAGTTTCAACTATAACTTCTCCAACCCCGACGAGCTCAACAGGGCAAACCTGCTGTACGTCATGGATTCCTCCCCCTCCAACGACAGGATCGATCTTACACACATGGTCAAAAGGAGCGCCGGCCGGGTGGCGTACGCACAGCCGGTGCGCCTGTGGGACAGCACCACCGGTAAGGTAGCCAGCTTCACGACGACCTTCTCCTTCGCCATCGGCGGCAATTATAACAACACCCGAGGCGATGGCATGGCGTTCTTCATCGGAACATTTCCCCCGAGCGTGCCGCCGGAATCGTTCGCGTGGTGCCTGGGGCTCGTCAACAACCCAGACATCCTGGGGTCGCCGCCCATCGTCGCCGTGGAATTCGACACGTTCTGGAACCCAGGTATCGACCCCCCGAACATCACTGCTGACCATGCCGGCATCGACATCAATAGCGTCCGCTCCACCAGCTACACCAGGGGCTTGCCAAACCTTGGCCTCTATGGTACCATGTGGGCGAACATCACCTACGACGCAGGCTCCAAGATCATGGAGGTGAGTCTACGTCTGGCCGACCGGAGCACTTACTACATCCAAGCGCCACTTGATTTTAGCGCCGCCGGAGTGCCGCAGGACGCGGCCGTAGGGTTTTCTGCGGCCACGGGGCTTTTCTGGGAGTCGCACCATATCCTCTCGTGGTCATTCAACTCAACAGACATAACAGGTAACTGAACACGGCAAAGGGTTCCTGCAATCCATTTCGAGTCCCGCTTGCAGTAGCCGGCCCTCACGTAACAAACAAGGCTTGCTAAAAACAATTTTTAATTAAAAACCTTTTTTTCATCTTACTATTACTAATTTTAGTCTCCCTCGGAAGCTCCACGGTGATCATGGATTAGATGCTCAAAGCGAAAAGAGAAATTATATATCCCAAAAGGCGTCATAGATCTGATTGACTCCAACCATCATAAAAGCCGCCGCAGAGATATACATATTTCAAAAGTTTCATATATCTTTATTACAAAAAAAAAAAAGTTACCCAAGAGCCTCACTAAATTACTACATATGTTGTAACGAAAATAAAAAGTAATAAAAGAACCCAAATACCTTTTTTCCATCCATATACTCTCTTCAGCAAACATTAATCTTTGTATTTTTCATTGAATTATGGTCATTTAGAGTTGACAGGCAAACTAAACAGAAAATGAGATATTACGCCATTATGGCCACAAAGACACCCATCTATCATTCACAAATTTGCGAAATAAGTTCCTAGCCTTTGCATATGCATGAGGGTTTTTTTTCAAAACACGGTAGAGACGACGAAGCTCTGTGACCAATATACTTACATATCTCCATCTAATAACATTATAGATGTTCCGCTGACAGATGCAAGTAGCCGCAAGACCAGACGGTGGGTGATGCCGGCATTCATAGCCGCAAGTGCAGTATTAGGAGCAGTTCTAATTGCGGCTCTGCTCTATTTTATTTTTCGCAAATGTTTTAGACGGCCTGCCACGAGGATCCCGTTGCCAGGTGAATATCGTCCCATTTAATTTTTTTGTTTGTGAATCATCTATTTTTTAACGACGTGGATATAAAATAATTATAGAACAAAAAACTGAGACCCCTTCTCTACTCCTATTATTTCTCTTGTGAGTCCACGTGCGTCGCAGCCCACCTCACATCGTGCCGACAGGTGGCCCCGGCCTGTGCTTCGCCCCCGCTTCGTCAAAACGTACGCGCGACGGTTGGGCTGGGCAAAACCGATCGGATACGTCCGTGTGTCCCCAGTCCTGACGTTTACGTAGCACTTTTTGTTAATCAAAACAGGTTGTACCGTAGGCAACAGGATTTTTCCCGACCCGTCGCCGCCTTGATCGTCCTTCTCCTCCACACCGCCCCGTCGCCGCCGCGATCGTCCTTCTCCGCCACACACGCCCCGCTGCCGACGGCATCGTCGCCGGAGTGGCCGGTTCGCAGGTCTGGGAGACGTTCAACAAGTTCTTCGAGTCGAAGTCACACATGCGGTGGACGTCGAGCCCCATCGTTCCATGGTCCTTCCTTGGAACCGCGGCGCCAGGCTGGTCCTGCAGCACCCAGAAGTGCATCCGCAGATTGGCTGATTACAACGCGACGTCGGCCTTCCTCTACTCAACAATTAACCATACAGTTCTTGCGGCTGCCGTCAGCTAGGGCTCTCCTGCCGCTAGGGCTCTCCTGCCGCTTCTTCATAGTCATGGACTCATGGTGCATCGGCCAAGGTGTCCTCACATGACCACGGCACTGCCAACACACAGGTTATGTATGTCATCTTTTAATTTTGTTTAGGTCTCCTAGCATGTAGCATGTAATTTTCATGATTGGTTGTTAGCATGCGATACATCCTTTTAGTCTGGAAAGTAACATCACACTGTTTGACTTTCAGAGTTTCAGCATGGTCTGACTATGTGAAGTGGAAATATGATTTTAATACCGTCGAACAGATGATAGGCAGGCGAAGGATAGCTGAGACAGCAAAGTTCATTAAGAGTCAATAGCAAGATGTGGAGAACTCAAAAATCAATTAGTTTCAGATGAATGCAGTGAAGTGGATGTATGGCTACACCTTGGACCATAGTTTAGCCGAGAAGGCTCCATGACGTACAACATGCCCGCCAGTGGATCTATGATTTCATTTTCTTTCTCTTATCAAGTTCAGATCAGTTTATTGGTCATTGTTCTAACTCAATGACTAAAACATTTTGACAGGTTCAGAGAAGGTTATGGAGAGAACACGAGAAAGAACCCACTATTTTTAAAAATATTCCAAGCACAGGTTAGGTCATTTTTCTTTACTACTCAACTGGTTAAAAAAATGCCATTCTAAATTTATACGCATGTTGATTAAGTTTCGTGGACTTGTACATTTTTTCATTGTTCTGTCGAGAGAGATCCGTCCAAAACTTTTCCAGTCCAGATTTTTCATGTGCGTTGCTTGATAATAGATTGGCCCAATCTTTGATTGTTACTCCCAATCTGCTTCATTACTGTAACACAGTGTGCTGCATGCATTGTAGATGTTGCAAAGGTTACTCTCACAGTTACATGTGATTGGAATCAGTAATTTGTTTGATGGACAAATAGCAAGCTTGGAAGCCCTAAGTACATATATGCAGGGATACAATTCTCGAATTGATTTGTTGATTTTTTAGTTGCATCTTAATTATTAATTCCCTTGGCACCATCTGATGTATATTTTCATTCTGCCTGAAGAACCCGTATTTTCGTAGATGTGTGTATATTTAGCAAGCCATTTTTGTATAAACAGAATGCACTGGGAACCATCACCCTCTGATGCCCATTGATCGAGGCCTTGTGTTTGAAAGCAAACTCATGATTCTCAACGCCGAGTTTGAGCAAGTGCATAATGATTGGGAAGGACAATGTAGATTAAGGCACAAGTGACATGAGGTAATTGATAAGGTAATTGATGAGGTAATGAGATTTTTTTTCCAGCCCGTGACAACGCACGGGCACTTTTGCTAGTGTGCCCTTATTTTACTTATTATCAGATTTTGTGTAAAATCCTTAACTGTACCCTTAAGAAAAATAATAAATCATGCAGCATGAGATTTCGCTCGTCCTTACATTTAATTTTTTGTGGGGGAATATATCATATCCAGTTGCAAGGGAGTTCTCATACCAGGAGCTGCGTTATGCGACCGAGAACTTCGCCGATGGCAGGAGGCTCGGTTCTGGCTCGTTCGGGGAAGTGTTCAAAGGGGACTTGCCGGATTTGCGGGTGGCGGTGAAGAGGCTGACAGGTCAGTTGGAGCAAACCTGGCGGGACTATGTCACCGAGATCATGACGATGGGCCAGCTGAGCCACCGCAACCTTGTGAAGCTCGTCGGCTGGAACCACGGCGGCAGGAACGACGACAGGCGGCTGCTCGTGTACGAGCTCATGGAGAACAGGAGCGTCGACAAGCACCTCCACGAATTGGAAGAAGGGAGGCCGCTGCTACCGTGGCCCAAGAGGTACAAGATCGTGCTCGGTGTCGGCCGCGCCATCGAATACCTCCACACCGGCTGCCATGGCCTCGTCATCCTGCACCGCGACATCAAGCCCAGCAACGTGATGCTGGACGACACCTTTGAAGCCAAGCTGGGAGACTTTGGGCTCGTGAGGCGGCTCTGCCCGGGACAGGCCGCCCTGGGCACCACCATGTTCGGAAGCGAGGACTACATGGACCCCAGCTGCGACACTATCCGCACGGTGAGCACGGAGTCCGACATGTACAGCTTTGGGGTCCTGCTCTTGGAGATGGCCACAGGCCGGAGGCCGTCCCTGGTGCCAGGAGGAGGCTTCTCCAACGTCCTCGTCGAAGACGTCAGGCAGTCCTACATTAATGAGACTGTCCACCAGATGGCCGATGAACGGCTGCGCGGTGACTTCGACAAAAGCCAGATGGAGCGTGTGCTGGTCGTTGGGCTCTTGTGTACCCAACCGAATCGCCAGGACCGGCCCAAAATAAGAGAAGCCGTCAACTTGCTGTCGGATCTCAGCCATACGGCACCTCAACTTGCAACAACTGCTGCAGACGGTAGCTCAAGTGAACGCAATGCAGAGACGCTGCAGGCAGGAGGAAGTGGCTGATGAGCAAGAGTGATCTTCTGTCTGTCATCATCGCGTTTTCCTTTTCCAGTCTCATGTCTATTGGCCGAGAGCCGTTGATGTCTGTAATGCTAACTCATCTAGGTTTTGCTTTCCTGGTTCTGAAAACTCTCTTCCGGGTTGTAACCAACCTCTGTGTTGGGATTCTTCGTGAAGAAAACCCAGCACCGGGTGAAGCACGGAGAGAAAGCATGAGAGAAAAGGAAACGGCTTCGCGTGCTTCAAAGAGAATCTGCGCAACACGAAGCCTAGGCCATTGCATTCACAATTATGTTACATAACAAGGAGACCCCCTCTCCAGTGCAAGGGAGGGGGTATTTATACCGTGATCAGGGATTACAAATCAATGCCTAAACTACCCCTGATCACGGAGAATAATGTACAGGATATTCGGTACAAAAATGTCCGGAGGGCACAATAGACTTTTGCCATCTTCCCGTCGAGGGTACACCAGAAACCCTAGTTGCTGACGTACTTGTCCTCCGTGCCGCTCCGGGCCCACCCATGGGTCTTCGGTCATACACGAGGCACCCAGCCGAGCCTCGTCTGAAGTCCATAGCCTTCGCGTGGCAGCGACCCTTCGGACGATGGATCTGCCCTTCGTGCCCTGCATCAGGTCCCGCGGATCTTCGGACATGCGCGAGGCGCCCCTCCGAGCTTCGCCCGAAGCCTTGAGCCTTCGGATGACGGAGACCCTTCGGGCGCTCGGTACGCCCTTCGCGCCCAGCATCAATCCCTGCGGAAGGAAAGACAAACGACACACAAAGGGTAATTTGGTTAGCCTGGTTAAACCCTTCGGTTTCAAGGAGAGGGCTGTCCGGGATCAAATCCTACTCCGCGGATCCCCAACAGTAGCCCCTCGTGGGCGAGGTTCAACGCCGATGAGCCGAACCCTCGAAGAACAATCGGATGTGGCCGGAGCCGATCCCGGAAAAACTTCCCTCGCTCATTGGGGTTGATGCTGGCTGTAGAGTGCGAAGATGATTTTGTGTTGTCCGAAGGTCGAGAACGCGGTGAAAATATGGATCTTATCCACACTCGCGGTTTTCGAGGGCGCATTAACTGCCCGGTTTTTACCCCCCTATATAAGGAGGGGAGGGGGCCGGTCATTTTCCGCGCTCACTTCAGTTTCTTTGTGATCTTCGGGTTTTCGCGGTTTCGATTTTCATCGCTTCTCCCTTTTGGTCTTCGTGATCGTCTTAAGGTTTGTAGTTGGTCGCTCTTCGGGTTTCCGGATGGGTGCACGATGATTCTTACTGTAAGCTTTGTCTTTGTGCAGCTTTAGGATCTTTTGATGGCTGCAACGAAGCAGACTATTGATCTCGTCGACGAGGAACCGGCGATGTCAGGCGAAGAGGCAGCTTTCAGCCAGGAGGGGGCTATGTCCCTTGATGGTGATGGTTCAGAGGAGTTGCTGGACTCCTTGCCCCAAGGCGAAACTGGTGCTCGTGATCCAGAGGATGTCTCCGGCAAGCGCGAGCCCGGGGTCCCGGAAAGTGCCTTTGGAGGCGGGTCCGGAGGCCAAAAAGCTCCGGAAGACGTTCCGGTTGAGAAACCCTCGGCAGACGACGCGGACGCTTCGGCTCCGGTTAAAGGTAAGGATTTTGAGGCTAATAGGGATTATGAGATTTATATCGAGAGCGCTTATGCTGGGGACTTCGGGAGAAAACGTTTTAAGGCCGGCGTTGACGCTGGATCTTCGGCTGCAGAGAGGCAGGGTACTTCTGGTTTCGGTCATTCTTCGAAGGTTACTGACGCTCGGATTCGGACACCTGCAGTTATTGACAAGACTTATCGCTTGAACCGCTCTCGGGTTAACGAAGTTGAGCTCGCCATGTATGTTGAAAGGGGGTACTTCGAAGCTGGAAGGGCCCGCCATCCAGGCGACGAGGAAATTCCGCAGCCCAAGCCTAATGAGGCGGTTGTGTTCCGGGATTATTTCGAGGCCGGGCTTCGGCTTCCTGCCCTATTCATCCTCCAGCGGGTGCTTACAGCGTATGGCATTCAGATACATCACTTGACGCCAAATGCCTTCGTGCAACTGTCGAAATTCATCTGGGCAGTAAGAACATTCAATGCGAAGGTCAACTACGAAGCCTTTTTGCGCTTCTTTAGTTGTCACTTGCAGAACAAGAAGGTGTACTATGACAACGATGTCCTTCTTCTTCAGTATGGGGTCTGCACTTTCCAGCCGCGAAGCTTCAGTAAGAAGTCGAAGCTCGAGAAGGTTGCTTTGGTTACCGCTTCGAGGAATCGCTGGGATAATGATTGGGTGGACTACTGGTTCTACGCTGAGGTACCCGAAGGGGAGAATGATGATGGGTCTTTGTGCTATCCGCTAGCCAGTTTGCTGGTTCCAGCGGAGCCCATTTTCTCTCCTGCTTTCACTGGCCGCGGCAAGACCTTCCAGCCTTGTTGCGATGCTTTCAAGAAAGCCTGCAAGATCATCAGCGGCCGTACCGTTGTAGAGGAGTTTATTGCTGCTGGTATTTGGCCTGTGGAGGGTGGCTGGAAGCCGGATGGCAACGAGAAAATTAAGCTCGAGGAGCGCAAGGTCACTTACTGCCGCCCGAAGTTCAATGGGCTTAAAAGGCCTTAAGGTCTTCGGCCATTGCAGTTTGTTGAGATGGTCGAGGAGTGCGCTAATCTGCTCTGCGACCCGTTCAGTGCTGCCGAAGAGTATGACGTGGAAAACGGTCTTATCCCGAAGCGCCGTATCAATCGGATCTTCGATTCGCTGAAGATCAGCTATGGTAATCACGCCGTGCCCTTAGGCAGAAAACGGCTCAAGAAAGGGGAGACGCCCGAGATTACGACGACTTGCTATATCAAGATGAGGGGCTGGGAAAAGAAAACCGAAGCTCCCGCCGGCGGCGCTGGGTCTTCGGGTTCAGGTGCTGGACGAGGTCGGGCTCGAGCGGCTTCGCGTCCGCAGAAAACTAGCGCTGTCGCTACGACGAGCACCGTGCAGGCCGAGCGCCGGAAACGCAAGAGGGTCGTGTCTCGAGGTTCGAAAAGCTCCGGAATCTCGGATGCAGTTCGAGGCAGGTCGAGTTCCCGCTTGGCTTCGGGGCAGACTGAATTTGCCTCAGGTTCTCGCGGTGAGGATGAGTCTGTGGCTAGTGGTGCCGGGTTGGTTGGTTCTGGGAATGCGCCTGTTTCTCCTGGCTTGGAGGCGCTTTCCGAAGGCCGGGACGGGGTTCCCGTGATTGAGCTGTCAGATACAGAAGAGTTGCTGGATGGCGCCAGCAGTCTTCGGGTAGATGTTGAGGAGATGCAGGGCATGGAGTTGGGCCGAAGCGCCGGGGACATGGTTGGAGATGATGTATTGGGCTCGACCGGCATAGGACGGTCTGAAGACACCGGAAGCTCCAGTGCTTCCGAGAGCTCTGATGGTTCGTCGTCTTCGGGCGGTGACTCTGACTCGAGCTCCGACGCGGGGAGCTCGTATGGGACTACGAAGGATGATAACTCTCTTGATGTTTCGCTGGCGGTGATGAGTGGCTTAAGGGAGTACAATCCCGAAGGTCTTTAGACTTGTGGCTTTAGTTGTCTTCGCGTTACTCTTTTATATATGTTTTTTGTTCTAACGTCGAAATTGTCTTGCGTAGAGCTTCGGGCCACGCTGGAGGCAAACTCCGCACCTAACCTCGCCGATTTACTGCTCCGGCAAGGCCAGATGGTAATTGGATTGAAGGATTTCTCTTCGTTTGTTTTGTTGACCTGTTGGTCTTTGTTAAAACTTCGCTTCTTTGTCAGATCACGCAGGCGTCTCAGGTACTTCGGAAGAAGTTGGAGACTGAGGTGGGCTTCGGCGGTGTCCCCCCAGAACTCGTCGCGCCTCGCGAGGAGAAAAGTTGCTGGGAGGCGAAGGAAGCCAGCTTCGAAGAAGAGATTGCGCGCTTGAAGAAGGATCTCCAGGATAAAACTGACTCCTTCGCCGCCTATAAGAAGGATTCCGAAAGGAAACACGCTGCGGCGTTGGAGAAAGTGGAGGATAGAAAGGCCGCTCTGGAGGAGACTTTGAGAGCGGAAACCGAACGGCTAAGGTCGAGGGCTTCGGCCTTGTTTCGGTCTTATTCGGAGCTTCTTGCTCGCTATGGCCGCCAGCCTCGCCCACTTCCCGCCGGAGATGAGCTGAACCTCGACTCTTTTTTGACTTGGGTCGAGAAAGAGCTCCAGTCTGTGCCTAGCTTGGTGAACAACATGTGTGATCATGGGGCGAAGACCTGTCTCTATGCGCTTCTGGACATCCTGGCAAAGAAGAAGGTTGGCGACTTCCATGAACTTGGTTACTCCACCTTCCCTTTCGAAGCCATAGAGGGTGCTGATCCTAACACATCGGACAAGGGCGTTAGCGTTGTTGCGAAGCGCTTTTGGAGGTTTTACTGGAGCAAGCACGGCTCCGCGGCCGCCTGTGCTAGCGCCGTTTCTCGCGCGCATGAGGTAAGGGCTTCGGACGGTTTTTTTTTTTTTTTTTTTTTTTTTTTTGAATTGAGGAACCGTTGACCTTTTACAGGCTAAGGAGAAGAAGAGGAAAGAGGCTGGAGGTCCTGCTTCGTCTTCGAATCCTTCTTCGGCCGACGAGCAGGGGAAAGCGAAGAAGGCCAAGAGCGCTTTTGTTGCCGAAGCTTCCTCCGCTGCTCCTCGCTCTGCTACCCCGTCGGAGCCTGCCGCGAAGGTTGCTGCAAGCGAAGATGCTTAGATCCTCGGGGCTACTGGATTTTGCTTTTGTTTTGTAACTTTAATGGTCTGTAATTCAGAGACGTAATACTGTGTGCAGGTCTCCGAAGAGGGGGCTGTTGTTGAACCTTTATGCTATCAAAACGGTAGGATTTGTGCTACGCGCGCTGCCTATCGTTTGGTTACGAAGATTGTTGGCAATGACGATCTTGGTCGCTTCAGGGGTTTCGTTTTCAATGAGTACTTTGGCGCTCAGGCCAAAGTGACTCAGTTGTTTCAGAGGGGTAGGCGCCGGATGCTTCGCGAAGGCCGAGGCTACGGAGTCTGAAGAGATTTATGACGTTCCGTGGGTGTACGACGATAGCCGTGGTGATGGGCTACCTGGGATGTTTCTTGAACTCTGAATTTCTGTTGTCGTTTTCGAACTTTAGGCTTGACTAAGTATTGGTTGTTTTGTTTCTTTATTGTTAACGATGACGCAATTCCTATATTTGATGTGAGCCTTCGGGAAAAACGCCCCCCCCCCCCCCCCCCCCGTAGCAAACGAGGGCGAGGTTGTTAATCGCGAAGCTTTTCGCTTCGGAAAAACTTGCCTCCTCCCTAGCAAACGAGGGCGAGGTTGCTAACGCGAAGCTTTTCGCTTCGGAAAAACTTGCCTCCTCCCTAGCAAACAAGGGCGAGGTTGCTAACGCGAAGCTTTTCGCTTCGGAAAAACTTGCCTCCTCCCTAGCAAACGAGGGCGAGGTTGCTGACGCGAAGCTTTTCGCTTCGGAAAAACTTGCCTCCTCCCTAGCGAACGAGGGCGAGGTTGCTGACGCGAAGCTTTTCGCTTCGGAAAAACTTCCCTCCTCCCTAGCGAACGAGGGCGAGGTTGCTGACGCGAAGCTTTTCGCTTCGGAAAAACTTCCCTCCTCCCTAGCGAACGAGGGCGAGGTTGCTGACGCGAAGCTTTTCGCTTCGAAAAAACTTCCCTCCTCCCTAGCGAACGAGGGCGAGGTTGCTGACGCGAAGCTTTTCGCTTCGGAAAAACTTCCCTCCTCCCAAGCGAACGAGGGCGAGGTTGCTGACGCGAAGCTTTTCGCTTCGGAAAAACTTCCCTCCTCCCTAGCGAACGAGGGCGAGGTTGCTGACGCGAAGCTTTTCGCTTCGGAAAAACTTCCCTCCTTTATTAATCTAGGACGTGGGTTGTTACAACCGTGGTTCGGCTTTGTTACGCTTCGTCTCTGCGTGTGCGGCTCCTGGTCCTGCTTGCGACTCCGGCGTTTACTGGTTCCCATGGCTGCCGATTGTTGGGTAGGTACCTCTTTCTTGGGCGGCCTTGTTCTTCTTCGCCTGAAGAGATGTTGATGAATTCTGGTAATGCTTCTTCGTTTGGCGGCGCGACCTCCAGCGGCTCCGGGTCTTGTTGGTATTGTTGAATCTCTAGCCTTTGCTCTAAGTTTTGGTTTTGCGGGTGCTGGTTTTGGCTTTGGTTTCGCTGCGAAGAGCTCTCAGAAACCCTCAGGTTCTTCATTGCTTGCAGGTATTTTTCTATGTTCTTTCTGGTTGCGCCTTCGTCGCTCATTTTGTGATGCTGCCGGTGTGCTTTGTTAATTTGCTTGAGTTGTGGTTTATATAGGGGTTGTTGTTGCTCTTCGCGGTGCCGAAGAGTCAAGTGGCTCTTACTGTGGGTACAGTCGGTAGTGGTGGAACTGTGCTAGCTTTAGTCGTAGGCTGCTATTTGTGATGAGCTAGATTCTTCGTATATGATGGGCGCACTACTGCGTGTTAGAGATTTTTTTGCCACTTGGGCATTTCATTCTTCTCGAAGAATGTTGTCGCTTTACTGGGCGATTATAATTTTTCCTGCTTGAGGAATGACTCAGGATTTCTTTACCCTGATAAGCCGGAGAGATACGCGTTTCTGCGTAGTAGCGTAGGTTTACGCTTCGGGCGTTTTTGCCCTTGAGATGTGGCAAACTCTCGATGGAGTTTGCATCGAAGTTTTATGCTTGAGAAACAGATAGGGGAAAGTAGCTGCGTTAATTTGCAGGGATTACATTGGGTCTCACCTTGTTAAAAACCTCACCCCCTGGATGGGGTTCCCCTGTGAGGAAAAGAGTATGAGCCCTTAGTTGCAGAATTTAAATCTAGGTTACGGCGAAAAGTAGAAGAAGGACTTCGCTTATATTGCCGCGAAGCCCTGGTACATTTTCTATGCAAAGTATCTCTTGAGGTTGTCCGCATTCCATGGATGTGGGAGTTCGTTTCCATCCTCGTCACTGAGATGATAGGCTCCGGGCCTGTTGCTCTTGCCAATGATGTAAGGTCCTTGCCATTTTGGCTCTAGTTTTCCCTTGCCCTCTGTTTTTGGGCTCCGGAGGAGTACTAGATCTCCTGGTGAGAAGGATTTGTTAACCACCTTACGGTCTCTCCATTTTTTTGTTTCGCTTTGATATCTTTCTAAGTTTTGGATGGCACTGACTCTGTCCATTTCCATCATGTCTTTCGATATTGCTATATCTTCGGGGTTTATCTCATGGGCTTTGGCTCTTGGGCCTTTGTATTTGATCTCTTCAGGTGTCATGGCTTCGTCTCCGAAGAGTACCTTGAAAGGGGAAAATTTTGTTGCCCTTGATTCTGAGGTGTTATGGGACCAGATTATCTTCGGTACAAAAATGTCCGGAGGGCACAATAGACTTTTGCCATCTTCCTGTCGAGGGTACACCAGAAACCCTAGTTGCTGACGTACTTGTCCTCCGTGCCGCTCCGGGCCCACCCATGGGTCTTCGGTCATACACGAGGCACCCAGCCGAGCCTCGTCTGAAGTCCATAGCCTTTGCGTGGCAGCGACCCTTCGGACGATGGATCTGCCCTTCGTGCCCTGCATCAGGTCCCGCGGATCTTCGGACATGCGCGAGGCGCCCCTCCGAGCTTCGCCCGAAGCCTTGAGCCTTCGGATGACGGAGACCCTTCGGGCGCTCGGTACGCCCTTCGCGCCCAGCATCAATCCCTGCGGAAGGAAAGACAAACGACACACGAAGGGTAATTTGGTTAGCCTGGTTAAACCCTTCGGTTTCAAGGAGAGGGCTGTCCGGGATCGAATCCTGCTCCGCGGATCCCCAACACTCTATTTTCGTTGTTTCATGTAATCCCCAAGAACTAAACTCCACGTTTGATGGAAAGGGGTCAACTCACCAGTCACCATTATTTGACACTTACCGGTGTTAGTTTCGTTGCTTGTAGTTGTTTGCACGGTCTTTTGGGCCTGGCTCTCGCTACCAAAAAAAATTGATCCATGTTCATTGATGTATCTCAGTTTCCTAGATAGGGTGAGTGATGGCATGGTTGTGACGCCGGTTAAACCTCGTGTCAATAAACCCAATCCAGAATTCTCACAAAATAATAGTACTATTCCAGTGACGGAAGTCAGTTTGTGATGAATTTATCTATCGTTCGGTGAGAAGCACGGTTTTGTCAAATTTCTTATTCATAATCTGATCTGACATATTTTTTGACCTGCGACATTAAGAGAACCATTGCCATCTGGCTGGTGGTGGCGCGAGAACCATCTCAGCCAGAGGCTGAGCGGCTGCGGCGTTTGCACAAACACAGCTGGTGGTCTCTGGCGAGGATGACGGACTCCCGCAACGGACTAATATACGAGCTGCACAAAGTCGATTCAAAATAGCGACAGCCCCTGGGGTCGCTAGATTTGCCAGCTCCATTTCGCGTCGTGGCACGCCTGAGCGCCGCCGGTGTTCAGGCCAGCCCAGCCATCCCACCGCCAACTTCGAGCGTTCTTGCAGCCTCCCCAACCTACGTATGGCAGCGGTCGGAGCTCGAAATCATGGCAACGCCTCCTCTGCTTCTTGCCGCCTCCTGTCGCCTGTCCCACCCGGCCTGCGTTCCTCTCCTTTGTGCATCCTCCTGGAGGCCGTACCCTCTTGATTCTTGCTACGATGCGCAGTCCGGAGTTGAACGGCTGCCAATTCAGATACCATCTGAGAGTCTCAGTTTCTTTGGAGCTGTACAGTTCAGAAATCCTTCAATTTTTCAAGATGTTGTGTGAAACTCTGTTGTTGCCGATTACTCTTTCAAAGATGAGGAATGTAAATATTTGAGAAAAATATCAGAAAAAAATTGCTTTCTTAAGATATAAGTGGCTGCTCCATTTGTTCCTGGTCAGCTTGATCTGTGACTGTAAGGCAAGGTTCAGGCTTTCACACCTCGTTTCACGGCCGTATCTGTCACCAACCGAGGGCATCAATATAGCCTCACTCTTCCTCTTACGGAGCTCTTCGACGTCGTGCTACTCCAAGAAGCACCGTGCCCAGGTGACTGCCACGACCTACACATCCTGGTCTGGTGGTGGCGTGATAACCATTTCTGCCGGAGGCTGAGCGACTCCGTCATTTCCACAAACACGACCAAGGCATCTGGCGAGGAAGATCAACTCCCACAAAGTGACTATATAATAATCTGGGCCGCGCAAAGCCCATTGCACGGTTGCGGGGTACCCAGGGGCGGTCGCTATTTCGAGACCACCCCGTCGTTATTTGAAATAGCAACTGCCCCTGGTGTCGTGAGACTTCCCGTTCCGCTTCGCTCCATTGCTGCTAAGGCCATCCCACGCTGTCCTTCAAGCAGCCTCACAGCCGCCCAAACCTGCGTAGAGCAAGTATGGCCAGAGTTTGAAATGATGGCCACTCCAGGGTGACGAGAAATGCCTCCTCTGCTTCTTGAAATATACAAATCTTGCCGATATGGTAATCAACAAAAGACTTCCATCGGACACAACAAATCTACCAGACCTACGCAATTTGAAAGCACCAATATTCACGAATCTTGCCGATATGGTAATCAACAAAATACTTCCATTTCTGGGGGAGGATTGAACCTCGCCTCTCACCGGATCCACCTTTTCCCCCAAAAAATTCTTCTGAAATGACAACATGATGAGGGTTCTGGTTGCTGTGATCGTGTAAAGAAAGAGATTTGGGGGCAGAAGGCACGATGGCCTTGGCCGTGCTGCCGCACGAGATTAATATAGCCCAATGAGGCGGTTAGAGTTTACAACATGGAAACATGAAAATCAGGGATCGGTTTCTATCCTAACCGATACGCCTAGCTGTACATAATATCTCTAACACCCCCCCGCAGTCGAATCGGGAGGAGGGCGAACGGTGAGACTGGACCGAAAATCCAGAAATAATGACGAAGGAAGGCCCTTGGTCATCACATCGGCAAACTGTGAGGAGGTAGGGACGTGAAGAACTCGTACTTCGCCAAGAGACACCTTCTCACGGACAAAATGAATATCAATCTCAATGTGCTTCGTGCGCTTGTGCTGAACCGGATTAGAAGACATGTAGACTGCGCTAATGTTGTCACAGAACACCACAGTAGCAGTCTTTAGTGGTCGATGAAGTTCAGCAAGTAATTGGCGTAACCAGCAACTCTCGGCCACGGCGTGAGCAACAGACCGATACTCCGCTTCAGCACTAGAACGGGAAACAGTCGCTTGTCGCTTAGAGGACCAAGAAATCAAATTGTCACCCAAGTATATGCAGTAACCAGATGTAGATCGACGAGAGTCGGGACAGCCAGCCCAATCAGCATCGGAGTAGGCAATAAGAGACATCGTCGATGACTTAGAAATCTGAACACCAAAATCCATAGTACCCTTCACGTACCGAAGAATACGCTTAACAAGAGCGAGATGGGGCTCCCGAGGATCATGCATGTACAGACAAGCCTGTTGTACGGCATAGGCTATATCAGGCCGTGTAAGGGTCAAATACTGAAGAGCACCTGCGAGACTCCGATAATCAGTGGGGTCTGCGACAGGAGAACCATCAGAGGCCGAAAGCTTAGCCCGAGTATCAACTGGCGTGAGAGAAGCCTGACATTGTGCCATACCAGCACGGTGAAGAATGTCTGTAGCATACTGTTTTTGGGAGAGAAATAACCCATCATGTGTCCTGGTCACAGAAATCCCAAGGAAAAAATGAAGGTCACCCAGATCGGTCATTGCAAACTCAGAGCTTAAGTGACTAGATAACCGTCCAAGCAAAGATGACGAAGAAGCTGTCAATATTATGTCGTCAACATAAAGCAATAGATAGGCCATGTCGCTGCCATCTTTGAGCACAAATAGGGACGTGTCAGAAATTGAAGCAACAAACCCAATAGTGCGGAGATAGGAGGCAAAACGCTGGTACCACGCTCGAGGCGCCTGCTTCAGACCATAGAGAGAGCGATGGAGACGACAAACATAATCCGGGTGAGCAGAGTCGACAAAACCAGAGGGCTGCTGACAATAGACGGTCTCCTCAAGATGCCCGTGCAAGAACGCATTCTTTACATCAAACTGCCGTATAGGCCAAGAAGAAGAGACGGCGATGCTGAGAACCGTGCGAATAGTTGCCGGTTTAACCACCGGGCTGAACGTCTCATCGTAATCAAGACCATGCTGCTGAGAACAACCGCGAACCACCCAACGAGCTTTGTAGCGAGATAAAGAACCATCCGAATTAAATTTGTGCTTGAAGACCCATTTACCGGAAACAATGTTGGCAGTTGTCGGACGAGGCACTAGACTCCAGGTTTGATTATCCACCAATGCACGGTACTCATCCTCCATGGCAGCATGCCAAAAAGGATCCTTCAGAGCTTCACGGTATGTACGTGGAAGTGGTGATACAGCAACAGTAGTGACGTTAAGGTTGAGCCGATCGACTGGAACAACAATGCCGGACTTGGCGCGAGTGCGCATCACGTGTGGTCCATCAGCGGGGCGAGCAACAGCAGCTGTCGTGGTTGTCCCTGTGGCACGAGAGAAAACTGAGCGCCCACTTGGTGCCATAGCTGCAGGAGGCGACGACTGAGCAGGAGCAGAACTGAGCTCGGGGGCCAAGTCCACAGCAGCAGGCGCCGGGGATGGAGGCGAGCTGGGACGTGGAGAGGCCGATGATGGCTCCGGGGACAGTGGCGCGTGCAGCGCGCCGCGAGGCACGGGCGCGCGCGAGTGAGGAGCAGTAGAGGCCGGCGCCTCAACGGTCGAGTCCGTGGGCATGCCGACGTCAAGAACCGGTGCCACATCGTCCAAAGACGCAGGCGAGCCGGTCGAAGAGGCTGTAGTACCTGTAGTCTCATCAAGAAAATCATAAACCCTCACGGAGGAAGGAGTATTAGTGATCTGGAAGGGAAAAACATGCTCGTCGAACACGACGTGACGGGAAATAATGACCCGACGAGAAGCAATGTCAAGGCATCTATAGCCCTTGTGAGAGGTAGGATAACCCAGGAATACACAGGGTGTAGAACGAGGAGACAATTTGTTAGGAGAAGTTGCTGCTGTATTTGGATAGCACAAACACCCGAAAACACGTAAATAGTCATATGATGGTGGTGTCTGATGGAGTTTCTCATAAGGCGAGAGATCATCTAGAATTTTAGAGGGGCGTCGATTAACTAGGTGAACAGCAGCTAGAAGGGCTTCAGTCCAGAAGGGTGGCGGCATGTGTGCTTGGAAAAGAAGCGAACGGACAACATCATTAAGCGTGCGAAGTGCGCGCTCAGCTTTGCCATTCTGGGGTGAAGTATAGGGACAAGAAAAACGTGGTTGGATGCCATGGCGCCGAAGAAATTCCTGTGACAAGGAGTTGAGGAACTCAGTGCCATTGTCAGATTGGATAGACTGCACGGGAAGCTGAAATTGTGTGTGTACGTAAGCAACAAAAGCTTCAATATTTTCACGTACGTGGGATTTCTTACGAAGTGGAAAAACCCAGTGAAAGTGCGAATAGTCATCCACAACGACAAGATAGTACTGAAAACCAGAATTACTTAAGATGGGCGACGTCCACACATCACAATGTAACAATTGAAAAGGGCGAGTGGAAAAAGTGCTAGACCTAGTAAATGGCAAACGGACGTGCTTGCCAAGTTGACAGGCATGACAAACACGTGTTGCGTCTGATTTATTACACACGATGAATCTGGAATTATGCAAACTAGACATGATATCGCGGCCAGGGTGTCCCAAGCGACGGTGCCAAACATCGGAAGAGGCAACAATGGCGGCAAGGGCGAGATGTGCGGACTCCAGACATGACGGATGGACAGTGTAGAGGTCGCCCCAACTATTGCAGCGAAGAATCACGCGCCGGGTTCGGAGGTCCTTGACAGAAAAACCGAAGGCGTCAAATTCAACAGTGCAAGGATTATCACGAACAAATTTGCGAACAGAGATAAGGTTCTGAACTAAAGAAGGAACGACAATGACATTGTTTAAGTGTAGAGGATGAGAGGTAGTGGGTAATGAAGTATAACCAGAACGAGTAGCGGACATGGAGGCACCGTTACCAACGATGACGGATAAAGGAGAAGAGAGTGGGGAGGAACGTGAGAGAATACCATCATTAGACGCCATGTGCGACGACGCGCCAGAGTCCATCACCCAACCGGACTGGACGGCCATGTTGTTCAGGGCGGCGATGAGGTCGGCCTGGTTCCAAGTCTGGGAAGACGAGGAAGGGGCCGACTGCGTGGTGTAGGCCTGATGTGGACCGGCGCCGAGGATGCCGGGACCAGCGGGGGCACGGCTGGGCGCAGTCCACTGGTACGTCTGGCCGGAACCGGGAGAGTAACAGATCCAAGGACCGCCAGCCGGGGGTGCTGAACCGGGACGCCCACCATTGTTGCCACCACGATTGTTGTTGCCGCCACGGTAGTTGTTCTTCTTAGGCCCCTTGCCGTTGTTGTGGTAGTGGCGTGGAGGAGCAGGCGGGGCGCTGCGACAGGAGCCGACACAGGACTGGGTCGCGCCGCTAGAGGGCGGTGCCGAGGCAGCCGAGGGTGCCGCGGCTGTTGAAGACAACAAAGCAGTGGCGGCCTCAACCTGGGCAGAGTTGTTGAGGCCACGTTCCTCAAGAGAGAGCTTGGAGCGGAGCTGCGAGAAACATGGCAGGGGCGTGGTGTTCAGAATCAAGGTCTTGAGCGTCTGGAGACGGGGGCTGAGACCCCGAAGAGTGTGCAGCATGAGAGTGCGGTCGAGGACGACATCGCCAACATCGCGAAGAGCGCCAGCGAGGGCCTTGATGCGCTTGCAGTACTCGGCGACCGTGAGGTCGCCCTGAACGATGGTGGTGAACTCGGTGGAGAGGTACACGGCGCGGGCTTCCTTGTTGTCGAGGAAGTTGTTCTCGATGGCCGTCCAGAGACTGCGAGCGTTCTGGTCGAAGTCGATCACCGTGTCCTGCATGTCGTCGGAGAGAGTCATGAGGATCCAAGTGACCACCGTCGCGTCCGCTTGGACCCAGATCGGGTCATTAGGACGAGGCGCGGTGCCGTCGATGTGGTGGCGGAGCAGGAACTTGTCGAGAGTGGCCTGGAAGAACTTGCGCCACTTGGAGAAATTGGCAGCAGCAAGGTCGAGCACAACAGGCACATGAGCTTTGATGTTCACGGTGCTGATGGCAGGCATGGAGGCGACGGCGGGAGCAGCCATGGAAGGCGAGCTCGAGGAGTGCGGCAAGGAGGTGTTGATGGTGCCGGGAGAGGAGGAGGCGCCGGCAAGGGAGTCGACGGGTTCCGAAGTGGTGCTCATGGCAGCAGTGGGGAGGAGCGGAAGCTGGACGCCGGGGAAGAAGATGATTCGTCCGGCGGCTAGGGTTTCAAGGTCAGGAACGTGACCTAATCTGATACCATGTGATCGTGTAAAGAAAGAGATTTGGGGGCAGAAGGCACGATGGCCTTGGCCGTGCTGCCGCACGAGATTAATATAGCCCAATGAGGCGGTTAGAGTTTACAACATGGAAACATGAAAATCAGGGATCGGTTTCTATCCTAACCGATACGCCTAGCTGCACATAATATCTCTAACAGTTGCGACGCCGATGAGACTAGCAAAGAAAGCGTGAATTGAAAAACATATAGATCCTAGACACCCCCAACAAAACCACACACACACACACACACACACACACACACACACACACACACACACACACACACACACACACACACACACACATGTTGACCGGTCAAACCTGAGCAGAATCAGCGAAAGGAATGAATTGCATGCCAACACCACCACAAGACCACTCTGATCTGGCGAACTGAGGACAAGGAGGGAGATCAAACCCAAAGCGGAAAGGGTGCTGGTGTGCATGGCCATGATGCCGCTGCCGGAGAAAGGACAGTCACACAACAGCCGCAATACCCATGGCTTCAATGCCACTACTACTGTCGCCGTGGCATTCCCTAACGTTGTTCTGGCCTGACTAATGGTCCCAGAGACGGCTGCATAAAAGCTTGCCATCATCCTCCGGGTATCTCCAGATGCCCCTTTTCCCTTTTGCTGACATGGTTACTGGTTCATAAAAAATAAAACAACCATATCTAAAAGATGTCCTCGATTTCAAGAATTAACTTATGACACATGTTCTTGTCAATTAACCTATGTTGATGCAGGCAGGAGCGTCTCTAACATGTGAAGCAGTGACATATTCACATTGGCTCCGAAGGGATGTAAGCCAACCGCATGCACCAAAGGCTTGGCCCGAAAAGAAAAGCTGACTTGAACATCATTGGCACAGTTGTATTGTTGTACTCCGCATGAATAATCCATGTAACCAGGAATTCATAAACAAATATATATACATATAAAAGGTATAGATGGAAAAACAATAAGAGAGTCATTTAACCTTGCAGTAGCCATTGTTCATGTCCTCAATGAGGCAACCAGACGGCAGTAGCGTGCTTTCTGTCTGTGTAGCTAGAATAGGCAGGTTGTAGTTCAGATTGACATCTCTCATGTCATGTCCCAGGAGGCCATCAATAGACACGTCATGACAACCCACTTCTTATCAGTGTTCATCCTACTAAACCTTAGAAATTCCACAGTGCAGTTTGGCACACATGGTGACTGCACCCATAGCTCAACATTCATCTGCAAGTGCTCCCCCCCAATCAAATCAGATGGTGATTTATGAGTCCTTGATCATGATTAACTGCCAAAAGAAGAAATGTTCCAGTGTGTCAACTCACCAGTGGAACATCTTGGACCATCGAGCATGCAAGAAGAAAAAACAACAACATTGACATTTGCACAAACATTCCTATGCATGGGCAAAGCAGAGCGTCAATGCAATGAAAGGAGACATGGGCTTGTTTGTGCTTACTAATTTAATAAGGTTGCCAACAATGTCAGAGGCAAAGCCACTAACCATGCCAATGACCTTGATGGCTTCCGCTTTGAAATAACTAGAGCAGGGCCAAGGTACATGGGAAATGTTCTCTCTTGGAAAAACATGTCAGATAGCACCTTACCATTGGTGGTCACAATCCATATTGGCTCCCTCTTAGTTGCAAGCATCTCAAACTGCTCTGTTGCAGATTGTGCATGACAGGAAAAATGGCATGCTCACCTTCACCCTAATTGAGGGATGGCACAGGGTGCAATGAAGTAGAAATCGGGCGCCCAGGTGGTGCCTTGTGGTAAAGCCTATTGAAGAAAGAGGATGCGCATAGGTACTCATTGGTTTAGTCATTCATTCTCTAGTAGCAGGTGCTTCTTATCTGTTGGAAGCTCTGTGGGTGTGGGCTTGGCACCAAACTTGAAACATGACTACATTAGCATGGCATGTTGGAGTGAGAAGTTATCAGCCATAGTGTATCATTCTCTTACCGGAGAATCTTTTTCTCTTGCACATGGGCCTTCATCTGCAACTTTTGATTTTATGAAACAGTGACCGCTCTCAAATCAACAATAAGTAGGAAATGCTATTAAAAATTCTATAAATTAATTCAAAACAAAAATGAATTTGTTATCTCGATAACAAAAATGACCATAGACACATATTTCATGATGAATAGCCAAAAACACAATGTTAATCAAATTTGGCGATGACATACAAAAGAGAGTGAAGAAGTGTCAAAAAAAATGGCACACACACACACACACACACACACACACACACACTTGCAATCATAAACACTATGGTTGGATATGTTTTGATGAAACAAAGATTAGGCACAAGAATAGGTTGGAGTCAACGTGCCTGCTGTTGGGCGGCCGATGCAGCCCAAGCCATATATCGTTGTCATCAAGGATGTCAAGAGGGTATTCTGGAGGTAAGAACACGCCCCACCAAGTCGAGGACATGGTACTCATCTGCATAGCTTCAGTGAGCCTCAGTAGCATGAGGATGCATCCCAGTATATTGCACGAAAGAGAACTGATCATGTCTTGTGCATCCCCGTCATCATCAGCATCATCCTGTCTGGAGCTCCTATTGGCAATGCCACATTGTGCAGCCGATGGGGTACTTGTGGCCTTCATCTTCTTGCTAGAAAAAAAAAATGAGACTGCCAATAACTGAGAATTATATGGAGAAATCTTCCTCCAAAATTTAATACTGAAAACATGTGAATTTGTGGTGAGTGCATAATTTAGCCATCTACTTACCATCGCAAATTATGCGGAGTGGAATATCCACAAATTCCCTTGCTGTAAAAAACTGAACCTATCTTAAAGCAACTCGTTGGAAGAATTGGAGAGGAGGTGGTGATGGTGGAGGTGAGGAGCTACTCCTACCAGTTATGGTGATATTCACAGAGTTCAAGTTATCTGGAGGTGTCAAGCCCTCTTCACAGATTCGTAAAACTTAAGACAAAGGGATCGCACATGGAGCAGGGAAGTAGAAACCGGGCGCCCAAATGCTGGTGCCTTGTGGTAAAGACTATTGAGGACAGCGGATGCGCATAGGTACACATTGTTCAGTCGTTCATTCTCTAGTAGCATGTGCTTCTTATCTATTGGAAGCTCTGTGGGTGTGGGCTTGGCACCAAACTTGAAACATGACTACATTAGCATGTCCTGTTGGAGTGAGAAGTTATCAGCCATAGCGCATCATTCTCTTACCGAAGAATCTTATTCTCTTGTACACGGGCCTTCATCTGCAACATTTTATTTTGTGCAACAGTGACCGCTCTCAAATCCACAATAAGTAGGAAATACTATTCAAAATTCAATAAATTAATTTCAAACAAAAATCAATATGTTATCTAAATAACAAAAATGATTATAGGTACAAATTTCATGTTGAATTGCCAAAAACACAATGTCAATCCAATTTTGGGGCGTGTCAGATAAAATACAAAAGAAAGTGAAGAAGTGCCAAAAAAAAAAGGTAGTTTGTTGGTCCACACACACGACCTCCACCCCAGACATACACAAACATGCCCGCTCGCATACGCGCAAACACACACACACACACACAAACATAAACACTATGCATGGTTGGATATGTTTTGATGAAACAAAGATTAGGCACAAGAACAGGTTGGAGTCAACATGCCTGCTGTTGCGCGGCCGGTGCAACCCAAGCCATATATCGTTATCATCGAGGATGTCAAGATAGTATTCTCGAGATGAGAACACGCCCCACAAAGTCGAAGACATGGTTCTTATTTGCATAGCTTCAGTGAGCCTCAATAGCATGAGGATGCATCCCAGTATGTTGCACGGAAGAGAACTGATCCTGTCTTGCGCATCCACGTCAACATCAGCATCATCCTGTCTAGAGCTCCTATTGGCAACGCCACGCTGTGGAGCCGATGGGATACTTGTGGCCTTCCTCTTCTTGCTATCGGGGTTGCAAGGCGCCTTGAGTCCACACCCCCCCCCACCCCCCACCCCCACCCCCCCCCACCCCCCAGACACACACACATGCACACTCGCATACGTGCGAACACACACACAAATAGACACAAACATAAACACTATGGTTGTGTACATTTTGATGAAACAAAGATTAGGCACAAGAACAGGTTGAAGTTAATATGCCCGCTATTGCATGGCCGGTACAGCCCAAGCCATATATCATTGTCATCGAGAATGTCAAGATGGTATTCTGGAGATGAGAACACACCCCACCAAGTCGAGGACACGGTTCTCATCCGCATAGCTTTAGTGAGCCTCAGTAGCATAGGATGCATCCCAGTATGTTGCACAGAAGAGAACTGATCCTGTCTTGTGCATCCCCATCATCATCAGCATCATCCTGTCTAAAGCTCCTATTGGTAACGCCACGCTGTGGAGCCGATGGGGTACTTGTGGCCTTCCTCTTCTTGCTATCAGGGTTGCAAGGCGCCATGAGACACACGCCCCCTCCCCCCCCCCCCCCCCCCCACACACACACACACATGCTCGCTCGCATATGCGCGAACACACACACACACACACACACACACAAACATAAACATGTACACTATGGTTGGATATGTTTTGATGAAACAAATATTAGGCACCAGAACAGGTTGGAGTTAACGTGCCTGTTGTTGCGCGGCCGGTGCAACCAAATCCATATATCGTTGTCATCGAGGATGTTAAGATGGTATTCTGGAGATGAGAACACGCCCCACCAAGTCGAGGACATGGTTCTCATTCGCATAGCTTAAGTGAGCCTCAGTAGCATGAGGATGTATCCCAGTATGTTGCATGGAAGAGAACTGATCCTGTCTTGTGCATCCCCATCATCATCAGCATCATCCCGTCTAGAGCTCCTATTGGCAACGCCATGCTGTGGAGCCGATGGGATACTTGTGGCCTTCCTCTTCTTGCTATCGGGGTTGCAAGGTGCCATGAGTCGACACCCCCCCCCCCCCCACACACACACACACACACATGCCCGCTTGCATACCCGCAAACACACACACACACACACACACACACACACACACACACACACACACACACACACACACACACACACACACACACACACACACAAACACACACACACACACACACACACACACACACACACACACACACACACACACACACATGCCCGCTCGCATACGCGCGACCACACATACACACAAACATAAACACTATGGTTGATATGTTTTGATGAAACAAATATTAGGCACAAGAACAGGTTGGAGTTAATGTGCCTACTGTTGCGCGGCCGGTGCAACCCAAGCCATGTATCATTGTCATCGAGGATGTCAAGATGGTATTCTGGAGATGAGAACATGCCCCACCAAGTCGAGGATATGGTTCTCATTCGCATAGCTTCAGTGAGCCTAAGTAGCACGAGGATGCAACCCAGTACGTTGCACGGAAGAGAACTGATCATGTCTTGCGCATCTCCATCATCATCAGCATCATCCCTTCTAGAGCAACTATTGGCAACGCCACGCTGTGGAGCCGATAGGGTACATGTGGCCTTCCTCTTCTAGCTATTGGGGTTGGAAGGCGCCTTGAGTCCACACACACGCATTCCCCCCCCCCCCCCCCCCCCAAAAAAAACACACACACACACATGCCCACTCGCACACGCGCGAACACACACACACACACACATGTTGGTATTTCTTAACGTCACAGATAAATCCGCAAGCGTACGGAGAATACCGTTGTAGCACTTCACCCGTGAGTATTCAAGGGTATCGTTATTTATATTATCCCAAAGGAACGGAGTAGGATTATCTACTAGTCTAGCTGGTCCAAGGACACGAAGGAGGATGGTAGGTTTGGGTAGAGAGGATTCCTATGGATGAAGTTCTATCTGGAATAAAGAGGATTAACACAGAAGGGTTGTCACCACCTACCGGCAAACCCCTCTACTAGGACACGTGGCACTAGGGCTATTAAGTCCCCAATGCCAGTCCTGGGGCCACGTGACAATGAGGCAATTAAGTCCTCACTGCCAGACCGATTCCAAGAGGTCAAATCCCTAGAACGGAAAGGATTAAGCACCGCAGGGCTGTCACCACCTACAGGCAACCCTCTACTAGGACACGTGACAAAAGGGCTATTAAATCCCTATGCCATTCCCAAGGTCACGTGACAACAAGGCAATCAAGTCCTCACTGCCAGACCTATTCTAGTTCACAAGAACCAAAGATAAGTTCTACCTCTAAATGCTTACTTGAATAGAACGATGATCATGCGAGCAAGTAAAAGAAGAACTTATACAAGAACAGAAACATACAATCCAAGAGGAGATCAAGAATACTTACTTGTAATGAAGATGAACGACGAACGAACGATGAACGAACGACGAACGATGAACGAACAATGAATGAACGACGAACGAACGATGAACGAACGAAGAACAATGCACTATAAATAAGTATCCTCAAAGATACAAGATTTAGGCTAAGTCCTCACAAAGGGAGGACTACCCTTCTCTCCTATCCCACTCTCTCCCTACTCTACTAGTATACAAGGGGCTCTAGGCCCTTGGGTGTGGAATGAGGCTCTCCTCCTTCTGTCTCCTTGAGGGGAGGGGGTACCCCTTTATTTATAGGCAAGAGTAGGTCGGTTTGGGGGGCCTCCACCGCCTTTGGGCATTAATTGCAGGTGGAACCGACCTCAGGAAGGCGGTGGGGAACCGTCATAAGAAGTTGGGCCAAAGGGGCCTCCAACAGGGGTCGGCTGACCCCAGATCCCAGGTCGGCCGACCTGTGTTGGGCCCCATTAGGCCTGGTCTTCTTCTGGTTTGTTCCTTGGGCTGCCCTCCTCTCTGATCCACTTGCTATACATGGACTTGAAGCCTTCTGGTTTATCCTTTGGAATATTCTATCATTGATTGTGGTGGATATCCTCTGATATGATTTGGCATTGATTGAGGATCCATATCTCTTTCCTTTTATTGAGGATTCCTAGGAAGGGATATCTCTTCATATCTTCTCTTGATATTCTTCTAGTTTTGGGCTTTGGGAAGATATCTTTATTTCGGGGAAAATCCGATGATTGTGAAGTCCATGATTTGTGGCTCTCTTTCCCCGTTTTCATATGAATTGCACCTGCACTCACAAATACACCAACACTCGTGGAATTCGTTAGTAATAAACTCCTACCACTATGTTTGGTGTTCATTTTATTCCTTTTATGCAGGTACTTGACGGTCAAAAGTGGTACTTAAGGACCGTCAACAACAAACACACACACACACACACACTTGCAATCATAAACACTATGGTTGGATATGTTTTGATGAAACAAAGATTAGGCACAAGAACAGGTTGGAGTTAATGTGCCTGCTATTGCGCGGCCGGTGCAGCCCAATCCATATATCATTGTCATCGAGGATGTCAAGATGGTATTATGGAGATGAGAACATGCCCCACCAAGTCGAGGACACGGTTCTCATTCGCATAGCTTCAATGAGCCTCAGTAGCATGAGGATGCATCCCAGTATGTTGCACAGAAGATAACATATCTTGTCTTGCGCATTCCCATCATCATCAGCATCATCCCGTCTAGAGCTCCAACCGGCAACGCCACGCTGTGGAGCCGATGGGGTACTTGTGGCCTTCCTCTTCTTTCTATCGGGGTTGTAAGGCACCATGAGTCCACACACATGCCCCCCCCCCCCTCCCCCCACCCCAGACACACAGACATGCCCGCTCGCGTACGCGCGAAAACACACATACACACACACAAACATAAACGCTATGGTTGGATATGTTTTGATGAAATAAATATTAGGCACAAGAATAGGTTGGAGTTAACGTGCCTGCTATTGCATGGTTGGTGCGTCCCAAGCCATATAACGTTGACATCGTGGATGTCAACGTATGGTATTCTGGAGATGAGAACACGCCCCCCACCAAGTCGAGGACATGGTGCTCATCTGCATAGCTTCAGTGAGCCTCCGTAGTATGAGGATGCATCCCAGTATGTTGCACAGAAGAGAACTGATCCTGTCTTGTGCATCCCTGTTATCATCAGCATCATCCGGTCTAGAGCTCTTATTGGCAATGCCACGCTGTGCAGCCAGTGAGGTACTTGTGGCCTTCCTCTTCTTGCTACCGGGGTTGCAAGGCGCCATGAGTCCTAAGCAAGAAAAAATAATGATAGCCAATAACTGAGAAGCATATGGAGAAATCTTCCTCCGGACTTTAATAATGAAAACATGCAAATTTTTTGTGAGTGCATAATTTAGCCATCTACTTACCATCGCAAATTATTCGGAGTGGAATATCCACCAAATTCCCCTGCTGTAAAAAAAAAACTAAACCTATCTTAAAGCAACTCGTTGGAAGAATTGGAGAGGAGGTGGTGATGGTGATATTCACAGAGTTCAAGTTATCTAGAGGTGTGAAGCCCTCTGCTCACATTCATAACACTTAAGTAAAAGGGATGGAAGCATGTAATTTAGATCAAATATGAGAAAATACCACGCTTTTATGCACACTGTCGTTTGGTGGGGCATGTACATCTTGAGTGTGGCACAGGAAAGTACAAGGAAAATGAGCTACAATATGGAGATTGGATGTTGGGTGGTGAGGAGACATGGCACCCGGGTAGCCTTTGCATCAGAAACATCCCTGGTGGTGGCCGGGTTGGGCGTGATAACCCTAGTGGTGGTGTCTGGAGGGAGAAGATGGCCCAGCCGGGCAATGTGGCTCAGTCAAGAGAGCATCATGAGCGGCGGGTTTGGACAATGGTAAAGGAGATGAGATCAATGACACAGCACTCAGCCCCGTCAAGCCCATGGCAGTGGACAAGATCAAGGATGGGGAACCACGTGCAAAGACTGAACAAGTCACTGTGGCTCCTAGTGGTGGCACTAGAGTGGATATTTTACTGTTCTTGCAATATCACATTGATGTTATCATCACCCAGAATTGGTCGAAGTTGTGATGACTTACTTGTGTTTATAGTGAAGCCTAGATTCCAGGATGATACAAAAGACTTGGGACATTATGAAGTTCATTCAGGTCCCATTCGCCGCTTCCTTTGTGCATTGGCTATTTTAATGAATATATATCCAAAAGCAGTTCAAGAATGGTTTGCACTTATTCCACGCAAGCAATAGATATGTTGTCACGCTATCATGAAATAAATGATGGAGAACCATAGTGGCACCAACACTATCCTCTCTTGTCAGACCATTGATTAGTTTGCTACTTCTAAAGAATTTTCTGTTTCACCTCCCATATAGTCCAAATGATGGCTCAAACAATAAATGAAAAAAATATTGGATAGACAGTGTCTGACCTTGTCATGGTGACGCTCTGGTAGATTAGGATCACATCGAGCGCGGGCGTCAGTACACCAGCCTGCCTTAGGTGGCGCTACTCTGATCTAGGCGCATCGGATGCGGCTCGTCGTCCTTTGCTTGTTGGTAGCTCTGGCAACGGGGCGACGTGGGGCCGGGGGAGTGACCACCATCCCCGCCCCGGTAGAACTCATCCCGGCCCCGCTCCGTCCCCGATTCCTTGGGGCCCCGCGGGGAGCACCGGCCATGACGGATCCCCATTCCTTGGGGGCCCGCGGGGAGCACCGGCCATGACGGATCCCCATTCCTTGGGGCCCCGCGGGGAGCACCGGCGTTCAGGCGAGGGCGGCCATCCGGCATGGCGTCGCCATCAAAGGCGATGGTGAGCAGGCGAGGGCGACGCTCCGCCGTGTGCATTTCGATGCTGACGAGGGCGCGCTCTGGCGTGGCGTGTCGGCGCAGGGAAGGGAGGCGCTCCAGCGTGGGAGAGGGCGGCGTTGATGAGGGTGGCGCCGGTGCGGCATGGGCGAGGCAATAAGCGGGCAGCGGCAGCAGAGAGAAAGAAAGGAGGCGGCGGCTTGCTGATTAGGTTTTGGAATAGAATTGGTATATATACCAAGTCCTCCTCGGATGGGCTATTGGGCCTAAATTGTTTGGAATGGGCCATGTTTTCTTGCATAACGGTTCCTCAATGGAGATCCAGGGGGGAAATCCCGACCCCGCCCCTGCCCCACTAATTAACATTTCGGGTCCCCGCCCCGGTAGTCCCACGGGGAAAAAATTTCTTGACACGGCAGTGAAACATTCCAACAAACCTACAATATTGTCAGAAAATGGGAGAAGGATTAAAAGAGTACACGTCCTAATAAGGCTTAAGAATCCTGTTGAACATAAAGTGTAAAGTCCTGGTTGCAGATTGATCATAAGAACCTATCCAATAAATAATCAGATGAGTATGAATTGTATTTATCCTCTAAAACGGAACAAAAATTTGAATGCACCTACTCAGCGATCATGAACAACTGAGTTCAATTTTAGGTGTTAAAACCGAACTTCGTGAACGCATCTGAATTTAACAAATAATCTGAGATTGCCATTTACTCTTTCAAAGATAAGAAATGTAAATACTTGAGCAAAAATCAGAACCAATTGGTTTCCGATGGAAGATACAAGTGGCTGCTCAATTCGTTCCTGTTCAGCTTGATCTGTGACCGGCTGACCGTAAGGCAAGATACTGGCTTCACACATTCTTCGCTGCATTCGTCATACCCTGGGTCATTCTGATATGAGTCGGTTATCTTGATCGTGATCTAGACCGGTTGCCGGAGGCGTCGACGAAGCCTTATTCTTCAACTCACGGAGCTCATCAACGTCGTCCTCCTCCACCAAGGACCGGCTCAGGTAGCCCCGCCCCGGCGTTGGCAGTTCCTGACGAGATCGGTGCTTCGTGGAGATGGACCTGCCGAAGCATCCCGCCAACAATCTCTGCCTGATCCCGAGCCACATCCTGGTCCGGTGGTGGCGCGAGAACCATCTCCGCCGGAGACTGAGCGGTTGCGGCATTTCCGCAAACGCATATGGGGCCTGTGGCGAGGAAGACGACTCCCGCGCCGTGATGGATCTGGGCCGCACAAAGCCGATTGGACGGCTTCAGGGTACCCAGGGGTGGACGCCCGCCCCTGGGGTGGCGAGAATTGCTTCGTGCGGTGGCTCGCCTGAGCGCCGCCGGTGCTCAGGCCATCCCTCGCGTCCCTCCGCCTTCTCCGAGCAGCCGCCCCAGTCTTCATCGAGCAAGGGTGACCGCAGGTTGAAATGAGGGCCGTCCCGCCCGCCCCGGGTTGACGAGAGAGAGAGTCCCCTCCTCTGCTTCTTCTTCTTCGGAACATTAATGCCATTTCCTGCCAGCTTGCGTTGCTCTCCTTCGTCATTCCTCCTGGTTTACAGAGCTGGTGGCGACGGAGTTGAACGGCTGCTGCACATGGCGCGCCCTGGCTCAGCCGGACATGGCGACCGACGCAGCAGCTGGTGGCGGAGGGCCCGTGTTCAAGGCAGACATGTGTGGCCGTGAAACCGCCTGACCTTGCCATCATTCAGTTATGTACACTGAAAACTCGAGAGTATGCCTTCGTGAAACCAAAGAGATTGTTCAAGGCGTGTGGGACTGCAAAAGGATGCCGAATTCGGTAGAACTGACTGGATTCCGTAGCAAATTCTTCTCGCCATATTTGCAGACAGTCAGAAACAAACCTGCAGAGTATATTAGATTGAACGGGCAAAGCTTATCACTTCTTACATCCAACATTGCCAGGGAGGGGGGCTAGTACACGGCCTAAAGCTTAAGAATTCAGTGGTTCCACCAACATTCCTGGTCGACAAAAATGTGTAAAGTTTTGGTTACAACTTGATCATAGGGGAACTTGTACGATAAATAATCAGTTAGGTATGAAGTCCGAATTTATCTTCCATTGGCGGAAGAAATCTGTACTACTATGAATGACTGAGTTAAATGATAGGTGTTAGTGCAACCAAACTTCATGAGCGCACCTGAAATTGACAAGTAATCTGACACAGAAGAACAACAGTGTAATAGCTAGTTCTTTCAGAATATTGTGTTATAGGGTCCTGACCTGATATGTGTTTCATTAGAACATGCCGAAGCCAAATCAAAACTCAAAAGGCTCATGGAAACAGCGTGGCTGTTCCAGAATATCACTGGCTCGATAATTTTGTCTAATGCAGACATGAAGAATTCACAAAGCAGTACAAATTTCACCAGAAAAGATGTAACAAGCATAGCATCGAAGCAAATACTGCACGATTCACACATGACCACACTGAAGAACAAAAGTGACCGGAATAACCAAACCAAGTTAGAAATAACCCAACCAATGTACCAAATGGTTGAACACTTATCTAACCAGCGCACTTTTATCCATTACCAACCGCCAACCGGACTCTAGCTTACAGCATGAACGGGTCGGCGAGCTTCTAGTTGGCAGCAGAGGTGTCCATCATCTCCAGGCTGCACTTGCTGCTGTCGCCGAACACGACCTGAGAGGACCTAGAGTCCCTCCTCTCCAGCGGCAGAAGCTCTCCGGCAATTCTCTTCTAGTAGATGAGCATGCTCCTAAGCGACTTGGCCTCTCTGAGGAGGAAGTTGGTGAAGGCTAGCTTCTGGCGGACCAAAAGGTGGTACCTCGCGGTAAAGCCTGTTGAGGACAGCGGATGCGCAAAGGTAGTCACTATGAGTTGTTCATTCTCCAGTAGCAGGTGCGCTGATTATCTATTGGAAACTCTCTGGGTGTGGGCTTGTCACCACACTTGAAACATGACTGCATTAGCATGGCATGTTGGAGTGAGAAGTTATCAGCAGTCTTTT